>JZKD02S1733743.1:22066-40329 GCA_000966675.3 Picea glauca | reverse complement strand
TTGTGTCCAAGCAATATACCCTTAAAGAGAATTTTTTCTCCATTGCCACCATTGCCAACGTTCTTGATCTAGATGGAGAACACCATACTGGAGTTTGGCCAAGTCATCTGTAATGTTGTATAAAGAGAAGTAATGTTTCATTTGGGTTACCCAACCAATGGGGTTCGAGCCATCAAGTTTGGTCACATCCACCTGCGGAAGGCATAGGTCATGTTGAAAGTGATGGTTCTGCAAGGTATGGGAATGAGAGGAATGGTCACCTTCAGTATGTGGGGGTGAGAAAGAGGAAGGGTTATCTGTAGGGATATGCAGTTTGGTGCAGAGTGCCAAAAATATTGATTCAAGCTGGGTGGTGAGGTCTTGTTTGATTTCTCCCATTGAGGATTGCATGGTTGTATTGATGGTGACAACATTGGCACTGAGTTGTTTCACTTCTTGTTGGGTCTCAATGAGACCAGATTTCAAGATGTTGAAGCGAGCTTCCAAGTCTTGGCTACGAGTATGGGCCATGAGGATGGGGAAACTGAAAAGGGGTGGGCAGGGTAAAAAAAAATTTCCGAAAAAATTATATGGATGAATGTGATAAGGGTGAAGAGATGAATCCAATGGAATAGGTCTGAAATAATGGTGAAATTTTTTCCATAATTCTTTTTTTTTTTTACGAAGTTATACTCTGGTCTGAAGAATACTACAGAGAGGAAATGCCCAAATTATTAACCAGAAAGAAATGTGTATTTACTTGACAACCCGAACACAGTTGTGCGACAATAGATCTTGTCCGTTTTAATTTGTTTATGTTTCTGTCCCCAAGGGTTAGGTATTCAAGGGTTCTACAAACAAGGGTTTGCCCTGTGTTATAGCTCTCTGATATACGTGCGGGGTCCAATAGTAGTACTCGGCCCAATATCTCATGGCACTAACTAAGGAGGATAGAACATACCCTTAGCCGTACTACCCAACTACCCAGGTACTAGAGAGTATCTTCTCGAGTGTTGTTCTCAGTGACACTATAGCAGTCAGGCAGCCGATCGGTTTATCTAGAGAGGGATGCAGGTAATCTAGGTCGATCCGTACACAGGTGTTGTCTGATGATATACCACTTGAAGGGGTACCAATAGGGGTTACAAGGGTGGCCAACAGATGTGCGCTTAAGTACCACTTGTATTTCCCGCATGTATGAATCCCTCAACCATGGGTTTATGCGCCTAACGACAGATCTTTGTGGCTTAAAGATGCCAGAATACGTCTCTACCCTGAAAAAAAATAAATTAACCCACACTTTCTGTCGAGGAAAGTGCTCTGATACCACTTGTAATGTACCAGATATAAAATGTATGCATAACAGAAATAAAATGCTAGTAATGGCAGAATAACAACAATATAACCGAAACATTCACCACAATAACACTGAAATGATATAAGAATAACAACATAAATAACACTTTGAATCTGAAAGCCGTGTTCACAGGCCTCTTTGAGGGGGCAACCTCCAGTTGAGAAGAGCTCTATTACACTAATATCCAAGCTTGGGTTCTCATACCCTCGACTCTATTACATCGGCCTTATTTTATTTTATTGAAATTCCTTATTAATATTGACCTTTATTACATCCGAATATATTGTTCTACCTATGTGCGGGTTAGGACCCTAACAATATTCTTGTGACTTGGATGATGGACTTGGTCATAATTTCTTTGGAAGATCATGACTTGGGTAAGCAAGATGCTTGCCTTAGAGGATTGCATGGTTCTTATACAGTGGGAGCCACCGACACATGACAGGGACATAAGATTTGTTCGAGAGCTTCACGATGTCTGAATAAAGTATGTACCTAGAACTTGGTATGAGGACCATGAATGTAGTACAAGGATCTAGAAAAATGGTATTCTGGATGGATTCAGGGGATGTGTTGCAAGTGGAAAATGTGCTACGAGTACCGGGAGTGTGTTCTCAATCTCAAAATTTGAGGAAAAGGGCTATGTCGTGTTATTCTGGGATGGACAAGTGTTTTTCATGCCCATAGGATCTATATCATACAAAATAGTGATTCTTGGAGTTAGAGAGGGAAACATGTATAGGCATAAGATCCAACCTATGCGATCTATGACCAACAGTAGTAGAGTGATAGTGGATAAGGAGCAGGTAGCTCTGAAGGTTGAGAAAACTCGGAGGGAGCCCGACCTCAGAGGGATTCAATGGATTCAAAGGGAGTTTTACTTCAAAGGGAGGAGGTTCAGAGGGAGAGTTAGTCATTCAGTGGGATCCAACCTTTAGGTCCATATGGGAGAGAGTCATCTTCCAAGACTGTCAGGAGGGTGTCATGGGTTGATATGGCAAGGAATGGTGCTCATGAGTAGGAGGCTTCTAGGAGCAGGGTGTCTTCCAATATGGAATCATTATATACAACATGATTTCTTCCAATGACAAAAGGAACAACCAATCAGAAGGATTGGAGAGAAGTTGTGGTAGTGGATCCAGTGCGGGAGACATAGCTACTTCTAGGTGATTGTGGAGTGTGGTGAGAATACCTCCCTTGCTAAGAGGGAGTGTTGATTTTTGTAGCTTTGGGAAGGTATTCTCACGTTCCCTAGGTGTTGAGCATGTGGGAATCATTGTGGGCACCACATCACACTTTAGGTTTGCCTTGGATTTTGAGCTAGGGGCTTGGGGGATTGGTGATGGGATTTATGGGTTTGTGTAGAGGCTTCATAAGCACATAGAAAGCCTAATTTGATGTTGACTTGTGGATGGGATTCTAAGTTGATCTCGAGACTTGTATAAAAGGACATAAGGTCATTGTGAAAATTCATTGTGGAGACAAGTGTGTGGATGCTTGGAAATTTCAGTCCAAGTATGGTGACTGCAGGTCCAACCATGGAGGAGGTCATAAGGCCTTAGTTTTTGTTTTTTTTTGTTCATGCTCTAGGAAAGTTTCTTTGTGTTAGGAGGGCCAAGTTGAGCAACATGCTAGAGAAGACTATAGGAGCAGTAAAGGAGCATTCATGAGGGTTGCTAGGAGGCTCAACCAGCATAAGAAAGGCAGTCACAACCTAGAGAGAGTTCAACCTGCCAAGGGAGAGGGGCTATAGCCTAGGAGAGGTTGTTGTGTGCCTCTTAGAAACCTGGGCAACAAGTATAGGTGTATTGAAGTGGTTTGGCCAACAAGGAGAGAGAGGCCACGGGACTACTGAGGCTACTAAAGGTGGAAAGCAAGATGTTAAAGGGTAAATTGTGTATAGTTGTCGAAACAATAGACCAGCCTAAGGTGAGGTAAAATCTAACATTTTTTTCTTTTTTAAAATTATTTCTTTAAACACAGTTTTGAATATAACATTACATATCAAGGTTCAGTTTCAATGTGTTGATTGTCATTCAATGATGTTAAAGGGGGGTTAAGCACAACCTATACTAACTTCGTAGGTCTATAATTTTCTCATATGATGCTTGATCTTGAGGTGTCATTTTTTGTGATGTGGAGAGTACATGAGGAGGTCACTAGTGAAATAACTTTGTTGATCCATTCATGCATTATAGCAGATTCACGGTTAATGAGGGTCGCTTGACGAAAAATCCCTAGTGATCGTTTTGACACTTCTGGACCTCATATTTCAATTATGTTAATGATGTTGGATTCGTAATCTCGTAAAACATATAGTTAGCATATTTCAAAGGTGAAAACCCACTTTGACCAGTACCCAAAATTACGAGCAAATAAATGTTTTAATAAAATTGTGGGCCTTGTTCTTGTTATTGCTTCACCCAAATTTAGGCCTGCCAATTCCTACGACATTTGTGTTATATAGGCTCTCAATATATCCATTGGAACTGAGGTCCTTCATCAGTGGCTGAGAAATATTATCATGTGAATGCAATCAACTGGCTTTTGGAGCACCTAATACTGAGTATGTGACAAGAGTACTAATTCTTTTCTGAGATGAAATTAATATTTAGCCTATGTTTTATAGATGTTGCAATCAATCCATATAACAAAAAATGAAACTTGTATGGTCAGGTTTAGTCATAAAATAAAGAGGCGCAAAACATACATGCGGATATGATAAGCATAATAAAATATGATAGAAATACAAACAACTTACAACATGGTATGACCCAAAATCAACAGACAATCAGACACCAGTCGTCCAGTAAAATATGAAATGATTTAATGGTTAAAAAATAAAATAACATGGTTAATGGGAACAACAATAAAAGGATATGAATTGGAAAAATTTAGGAGGGGCTTCAAGATGAAAGCCACATTGATGTACCTTTTTCGTCAGATGAAGCAGATCACTCACTGATGCATTGTGTGTCAACGAGGGATGGAAATATTCCACCAATGTATCGGTGGAAGGAGAGGATCTTTCACGAATGTGAGAGGGAGGTACATTCTTTGTGTATCAATGAGTATGGTGAATCTTGAAGACTCATTTGTATCAATAGGGAATGGTAATTCTCTCTCGGTGTATTGGCCAAAGAAGAGTGTTTCACACTGATGTATCAACCGAAAATATGGATTCTTTGTCGATATGTCAGCATAGAGAGAATATAATTCTAAAAGAAGGAAGAAAGAAAAATTTGTCTAAGGGTCAAAGCATGTTGGAGGAACTTCAAAGTAATATAGTGTTGGCCCAAGATATGAATTTCTCATTGATATATGTTATTTCAGTGAGATAAGTGAATATGAGGCCAGTTTATCGATGAGAAAAGGGGATTACTCACCGATATTCCTTGAGTTGAAAAGAAATGTGGATTCTTCGTCGCCACGCAGTGTATCGACAAGCAATCAAGATCTTTTTTTTTCTCAAATGATCAAGTCTAGAGAAAAATAAAAAGTTTAAGTTTAAAGATTTGTCAATCAAAAGGTTCAAATTTGATACTTGAGAGGAAAAATAAAAAGGAGGGGCCCAAATTATTCACTTAGAGAGATATTTTAAGGTTCAAAGTGAAGAAATTATTTGAAGGTGTTGTTGTTGGCACAACAATTGGCGGTACACTGGAAAAATCCAAAATATATGCTAGTCTTCCCTGACTTATGAGCATAAAATGTAGAGGGTCGTGCCCTTATATTCATGGTAATTTTGGAATAAGTGTGTAGAAGGTACCTAAAAGGTTTCATCATGGTGGGCTCACCAGTGATGTTTGCATGCTGACTAGTGGATCATGTCTATTGTAATAAGAGGATAAATGATAATGATATTTGTTTCCCTAAACTATGTTGACGATCCATGTTGACATCTTCATCATGGGGATGATATAGGTTTGGGATGTGAAAATATTTTCACTAGGTGCATATATATTATCTCTCAAGTGTTTCTCCACTACTCATTAGTGTCCATAGCCCGATGGAGTCACCAAAATATCACAGACCTTGCTCCACTGCTAGTGAACATCCATATCCCCAACAAAGATATTTGCATGTCCCCTATTTTGATCGAGCTTTCTTTCCCAATCCTTCCTGGTTTATTTAGTATATGCTTAACATCGAGTGGATGGGGAAAGAAATGGCTTTGCTTCTTTTCCTTTTAATTGTTTTATCCTAATAGGGGATCACTGCTAGCTATTGGGATTTTCTTTGTATATTTGTTGCACCTAGCTAAATAAATTTATCCTTTTTTGGTTTTGGCCTTTAGAATTTGACACTTCTCCCTTCACACAAGAAGTTGCTTAGTGTGTGGACGGTTCCTCTTTTTACATAGGATTTTCTCACCAGTTGACATGCAAGGATAACTATTGATTTATCTTCAATAGGGCCCTTTAATTTAGCGCATGAGACAAGAAAGACATGCAAATTATTTCAGACATGTTTTTTTTGTATGGTGTTGCCTGGATGAGACAAATGGAGTTGAGAAACATGTATATCATCAAACATGATCATGGATTCTAAGACAAACAAATTCGTATTATAGGTTCCCTCATGGGAAGAAACATTGTGAAATAAGCACAAGCAGTCATACTCAGAATCAAAAGATAAAACTATGTCCAAAACATGCAACAACTGAAAAATAAAACCTTTAGTAAATGATGACTAAATATATGTAGTTAGCGAGGAAAAATATCTTGAAAGAGAAATCATAAATGTTAGTGTTGCAACTACCTTTAAAATTTGTGTGCATCCCAACACAACAAGTAAATTTGCAGCCTCTTGAAAATACTAATCCTTGTGAAAGACTAGACACATAGAATTTTATTTGAATGGGATTTGACATTAGGTTGGTTGAGAACTACATCTCACATGTTATCTCTTGAATCCTGTCATCTCATCATTGTGACCCTGTGCTTCAAGAAGTGAAGGACTGGAAAGGGCTTCCTTTGTTGTTTCTTCCTTAAATTTGCTCTAGTTCTACGATATTCCAAGGCCTGTGAAATCTTTGTTCACTCTCCACGTCTGGAAACTTATTTTGAAGCATGAACATGTTCACATCATCACCGTTTCAAACTAGACATGTGATATTAGTTGGACACTTGTACCTACATGGACAAACCATTCAAGAAATAAGATTGATTTTAACCCAATTTTTTTAGGAATGAACGGGCTCAAGACAATCATGTGTAAATAATTGAAAGTAGAATCCATAAAACAAGTTCGTGAGTAATGTTCCCAGATGACGTGTCCCACAATCAAGACAAATTTTCTAAAGCATTTGTTTTCTCAACATGTGCCTTCCTCTTCGGGTGATAAAAAGCCTTCAATGATTGAGCTCTGCATACATATGTAAAACAAACACAAGGTTGTGTTGAGTTAAACATGATGTGTTAAATATCATCAATAAAACCAACAACCATCGAGATAAATTTCTTTGTTAACCATTTTGAAACAAAAATATTTATCCAACTATGAAAATATAGAAAACACAGTTGACTAAGATAATTTCCTCCTAGAAAATGCATTCATTGAGATCTTATGACATAAACCAGAACTGAAACCTATATTTGGGATGGCATGGAACACTAAACCAACATTTAATGCTTCAAATACATGAAGAACCATACCTACTAGAATGAATTAGGTTAAATTCTAAATCTTACCACTTTTGTGTTGCCAATATCCCAGTAGAAAAGTGAAGTCAACTACCTTGAATCTTCTTTGGTTAGTGGGAGTTCTCTTTTGACCACCATGTGACTCTAACTATGATAATCAGTTGGTTTTCCTAAGGTAGTACCTATTTATAACAATTTCTCATTCATCAAATATTGTTGAACATGGAGCAATTCCCATGAGATGATCCACTTCATGGACTTTAGTAGGAG
This sequence comes from Picea glauca, assembly GCA_000966675.3. Classification (NCBI taxonomy): domain Eukaryota; kingdom Viridiplantae; phylum Streptophyta; class Pinopsida; order Pinales; family Pinaceae; genus Picea; species Picea glauca. The sequence continues at coordinate 33,078 of JZKD02S1733743.1, read as the reverse complement.
TTGTCGTTCTTAACTTCTGTTGTTCTTTCCCAGCTAAGTGTGATCACCAAAAAAAAGGTTGTTGTTAACACCTCTTCTATTTTTGTACCTTTGAAACCAGGTTATGAATCCTATATGGTTGAATTTCGAACATGTTCCATTTTTAAAACCAGGATAAATGTATGTAGCACACATAAAGTAACATGGTATGGAAAGGTTGTTTGTAACCCTTTTCCTCTTGGAATTTCCCTTAGTATAGAATTGTGACCAAAGATAATACTTTTGCAAGTGAATTGTTAGTTTGTTGTATGTTCCCCGCTTCACAAACTTGGTTTAGATTTGGAAGAGTATTTTTTATCATATTTCTCAACACTCTTCCTAATATGAAATACTTGAAAACTGGGAAGTATTGGGTTTGTCGGTGTATCAGCGTCACAAAGTGATTTTTGCACCAATATTTCAATAGGGATGAGGCGTGTTAAGTTTTAGTGTTGTTATTAGGCTATTTCCAAATTACATGAGCATTCAATGTATTTCCAAAAAAACGGCATAAAGAGGATCACTGAAAGAAACACAATCACAAGGTACACAACATTTTATCTTGGTAAACCCTCATGGGAGAGAAAACTCAACAAAACTTCCTCAATAATATATTTCCAAAACAATGCCAAGACTAAGACCAAAAACACCAAGAATAAACTAAGACTGAGCATGTGCCTCTATTATCCTTCTTCCTTCAAGATATGCACACTAGATGAGTGAGAGTGAGAGTGAGTAAGTGAGGCACCATCCTTACATATAAATACTAGTTGAGGAGGCGCTAGGGTTATGTCTCTTCACATGGTAGGGCTGAATTCTTCTAGAAGTGGTTAAAACCACTTTATAAACACTAGGGGAGGACTTTACAAATACCACCATATAAATATGGTTTGATCAATCAACACAAGGGTATTTTATCTTATACAAGACCCGACATGATCAATCCGCAAAATGGGATTTGATCTATAAGTAAATAACTCAAATATAATTAGAATATTTTTCGAAGTTATAATATTTCAACACTGCCCCTTAACGAGAAGGGTATTCTACTGACATGACTCAGTACGACATCATCAAAATAAGGAGAGGGAAAGATCATCATCAACATCTAGAACACTAACTGGCACATCTATAAATCATCAGAAGTTTTTTTTCTCATCATCAATATCATCATTGTTTTCAACATGGAGCTGGAGTAACATCATCATCATCATCAACAACATGAATTTGAAACATCAACATCAATAGAATGAATCTAGAACAACAACATCATCCATAACAAAAGGATAGAATAACAACATCATCAACAACACGAAGCTGGAACAAAAACATCATCAACATGTGGCAACAGAATGAGGTAGGTGTATCAACAAAAACAATTGTGGTACTCTAACAGACCATACTTACCAGACCTTCAGGATCTTCCTAGGGATGATCACTCCCCTAGGATATAAAATCCTAACGGATCTACCCGTTGTTGGTCAGGATACCATAGTATCATCAACATCACTCCCCCTTTCGTGGGAGTTCCTTTCGTACAACACCAAGCTTGTCTCAAAAGTACTCAAACTTCACATGAGACAGAGGCTTGGTCAACACATCTGCAACCTACTCATTTGTGCCAACATATTGGATCTTTACAACTCCCCTCTGCACCATATAACAAATGTAGTGATATCAGATCTATATGTGCTTCAACTTATCATGGAACACTGGGTTCTCCGACATATTTATACAACTTTTATTATCGCATAATGTTGGCCCTTGGTTATGGAAGGAAGCGAAGAACAAGGAAGAAAAGGTGAAAAACGATGTTCGTGGGAGACACAATAACTGTTACTAGTTCGAAGTGAGCAAAAGAGCAGAAAAGATGGAGCGAATTTCAGAAAAGAAAGTCGTTGGATGAAAGGACCGAGGATGATAGATAAGCAAGGAAGATGGATCGAGGACAACTCAACAAGCGGAAAAAGCCACCATTGGATGCTTTGGATCACTGCATGAGAAGGAAGGAAATATAGGCTGGTGAAGCCCGAAAAAAGCGGGTCAATTTGACCTAAGGTTTTAAACACCTAGGGTTATGGTATCTAGGGTTTTGGCACCTAGGTTTCGGCCTAGGGTTGTCGGTGAATGATTGTAATGTATAAATAGAGGTCTAAAGGGCCTAGGTTGGGTTGGTATTTTTGGGTTGGTAGGATATTGTTGTTGATATAGCTTTATTGTAGTGTGTGAGAGATCATTATATTGTGAGAGAGAAGTGATGAGAGAGAGAGATCCTTCTGTATTGTAAGATCTATAGTTGTGTGCGAAGGTCAAGTATTGCAACTGGGTGTGTAGGAAGGGGAGAGAAAGAGAAAAAGAGAGAAGAAGAAAGAAGATCTGCAAGTTGAGAGCGCGGACAAGAACTGTATGATTTACCCTAATAAATCATAAGCACAGTTATGTGGATGTAGCCCTAGAGAGAGGGTGAACCACGTACATCTTATGTTCTGTGTGTGGTTGATGCTTTGATCTCTGTCACTGCTATATTGTTATTTGCATTGTTGTATTAGATCATATCTATAACTGTGCAGGGTAGATCTATCTTGATAAGTGATAGATGTATGTTGTGTTGTTTTTGTGGAGTTGTATCCACTTGATATTCCCCTAGTTGTAGACACTTATGTCCTGCAATCCCCTCATAGTTTCTTCGGGTGAGACTACATCTGCTTCGCAGGTCTTGCTGAAAGGGCCAGTAGCTAGGGATTGTTGGTGCGCTCTTGGAGATGAACCTTGGGTCTGCCCCTGTCCCAACAAATGGTTCTGTTTCTGAGACAGGAATATTCTTGAGGGAATGTCAAGGTGGTTCCCATCAAAGATAGAGATTCAAAAGTGGATAGAGGATCAAGAGAAGGACTTCATTGAAGCCCAGAACAAGAATTCTATTCTTAGTACAGAGAATTGGTTGGAGAAATATATCTTTACCAATATACACAAGATCTTCTTTAGAGGAATCCACCAGGAGTTGTATGAGTGGCTATCTAGACTAGAAGATACCCAGTTCGAGATTAGATCTAGATATCCTATCGTTTGGACATCAGAATTGATCAAGAAGGTCAAAAGAGTTGATAGTGTTGTATCCAGAGCAGTAGATCGTTGGTTTGATAGTACCATTAGAGGGTACATCATAGAGTTTGTTGTTGACAAAGTAGAGTCATATAGCCAAGTTGAAAGATATTTCTTTAAGGGACCCAGAGGAAAAAATTTACAATTCCTGAAGTTGAGACTCAAGATTTTGTTGCATGAGAAGAGCATCTTGAAGATACAGTAGATCGAGAGGATTTGAAAAGGCTAATGTTCAAGAATTTGAACAGTGACAATGACACAGAAGATGGACATACATGCAGTGGGAGAGTATTCCGATGGGTTCACCTTGAGAACCTGTTTAAGAAAAACTATGGGGAAGAGGGTTTCTACAGTGGAGAAGAGGTAGATCTGACAAACGAAGAACATTCAGAACCCACCAGAGCAGAAGAAGGGGAAGCTGAAGAACTTCATCAAAACGATCCAGAAACCTCAGGAACTACGCATAACACTGAAGTAAGTACTATTAACCTTGTGATTTCCTCAAAAGTGCTCAGTAATCAGAATAGTCAGAACCACCAGAGTCCACATAGTACTATTACTAGCAGTTCAACATCTATTCAGATAGGAAACCTAGGCAGCTCTATGGCAGATGAGATGAGACTCCCTATCTTTAGAGGAGATGGATCTGAAGATCCTGATCAGCACTGGTTCCTGTGTGAGGTCATATGGAATATTAAGAATGGCACAGATGAAGCTGTTAAAAGAAACCAATTTAGCACCACCCTAAGGGATCGTGCACTAAGCTGGTACATGAAGCTTGTCCAAGGACTTGCACAACCTAAGCCACTAAATGAAATCAAGAACGCGTCGATTGCAAAGTTTAAGAAACCTAAGTTGGAGTCCCAATGTATTACATAGCTAAAAGAGATCAAGAAAACGATAGTCGAACCTGTTTGGGAGTTCGATCAGAGATTCAAGACCCTAACAGGAAGATTGACCTTTAAGATCCCAGATGAGAAGAAAAAAGAATGGTTCATCGCTACCCTTTTACCACATATTAGAGTTCCCCTGATGGAGCATAAGATTGCTTCACAGACAGAAGCATTGGAAATCGTTATGAATATTGAATCAACCCCTATGGGAGAATCCAACTTAGGTATGAGTCAGATCTTGAGTCAGCTAACTAGTTTGTCTCTACAGGTCGAAGACATGAAGAAAGATAATGGAAAATACAAAAGAGAAGACATCTGGTGTGTCAGATGCAGATCAAAAGGTCATGACAAGGAACACTTCCCTCTATTCAATGAATACTTGGATTTTGGAGCTTCGAGCCCCTTGAAGCAAGTCACCTTACCTTGGTGCGAGGTATGTAGAAACATACATCGTACTGGTGAGTGCTACTACATGCAAAAGTATGTCCAAACACCTACAAATCTATACTGTACATTCTGTAATTCTATGGGGCACGATGATAGGGATTATAGGGCCTATGAAATTATGCATGAGAGGTCGAGAGACATATATAAGATCCAAGGTGAAGTACAACAAGAAGGAAACATTATGCAGTATAACTCCCTTGGGAGAGGAACCTACAATCCTCATGATGGATTTAGAGGAAGAGGACGAGGAGGAGGCATGATTCGAGGTTGAGGACAGATCATCTGTTACAACTGCACACAACCAGGACACCTTGCAAGGGATTGTCAGAACCCTTGTACCACTTGCAGCTACTGCAGCTCATTTGACCATGTTATAGAAGAATGTCCTATGTTACTTGCTAAGCTTGAGGAAAAACGAGGACCTCAGCAAAACCCACAAGTGAAACTGATATATGTTGAAGCTTGTGGAGGAGACCCTAGAGTCGTTGTCATAACCATAGGAGGCGCTGCTATAGGAGAGGATAGAATGACCCAAGGAAATATCGCAGATGACTCAGGTATCAGGAAAACTACAAAAAAGACCCAAAATTTTGATGTGAAGAAAGAAAGACAAATCTTTGAGGAAGAAAGGCAAGAGTTCAAAGAAGATCAAGGTTCTTCCTCAAAGAAACAACTAGAAATAAGAGAATATGGGATGCCTCAGGAATTTGATCAGTCGGTTTCACAAAAAGAAGGAAAAGAGGTAAGTAAGCTCATCGAATTTTTATACACTTGTATTAAGTTGATTCAGGATGAAAATGTTGTTCAAGAACTACAGAAATTAATTAGACAGTATGAACTAGGAAAGATAGACCCCTTATTGAATAGGGCAGTACACCAAATTGGTAAGAAGAGAAGGAAAAATAAAGAATTACACTTGAATTCTCAAATAGGAGAATATGATATAGACTATGTGGTCCTCGACTTAGGGTCGGAGGTCAATGTCATGATGAATCAAACTTGGGCACTAATGGGAAAAACGAGGTTGATATATTCCCCTATTAGACTTAGGATGGCTAATCAGCAAGTTGTCATCCCATTTGGACGATTGGAGCATGTCCATGTGGACATCGACAAGGTAAGAATATTTGCAGATTTTGAGGTAATTGAGATAGTTGATGATAGTTGCCCTTACCCTGGTTTGTTAGGAATTGATTAGGCCTTTAACAATTCCACTGTAGTTGATTTAAATAAAAGGCATATGACATTTGAAAGAGATGGCCTTCGGGTCATTTCACCCTTAGATTTAGATGAGGGTCTGCGATACACAGAGCCCATCATAGAAGAAGACCACGCATACGAATTGGAAAACATCTACAAACTAATAGACAGACAGCAGGATTACATCAACCCTACAACGTGTGTTCATCAGATTCAGAAGAAGTGCTGGAGAATTGGAAGAATAAGATGTATGAAGTATCTACAAGATGATGTGTAGATTAACCAGAGATGTTCGCTGGATCGACACAACAGTGAGTAACTTACCCACATTTGATGGTCTGAATCCTTTAGAAGCCTTCCTATCATACTTTGAAGCAAATGTACCAACACAACAGAGACTGTTGGCAATGGAGGAGGCTCTGAAAGCTACACCAACAAGATGGTGGGGGACACACAAAATTAACATTACAGACTAGACACAATGTCGAACTTTGATGACAGTGCGGTTCTCAGCCGTAGAAAGCTGCGAAGTGAGATACACAGGTTGAAGCTGTCCAAAGGACCATGTGCGAAGTTGTGAAGAGGCCTGGACTAAAATTCTCCGAGAACAATGGGTGCATGGATTCATTAACACACTGGACACAACCCCTATCAACTAGTACCTTCAAGTGGAGCTACACCTCATCACTACAGACTGGGAAGGTATGATCCATAATTTTGTAACCACCTTTTTATTTGAAAGCGAATATCCTTCAGTAGACCAAGCATTACATATTATGAGACATAAGGTATTCGAAGAGACATCTACCCTCCCTATGGAACAAGAAGAGGATGAATGGACTGCGCCTCTCCAAAAATTGCAGAGCTGCTACAACATCAATGTCGATGAAGACGATGATCCCAGGAAGGTAAACATCACTGAAACAGAAGGCCAAAGAGATGTGGAAGGACCAAAAGTTGAGCTACCATTTATTGGTCAGCCAATCAAGACTAAAAAATTCAACATTGGAACAGAGGAGACACCGAAGCTTGCCAATGTTGGAGATTATTGAGATGTTGCTACCATTGACAAGATTACAGAGTTACTACACTAATATCAGGACTTGTTTCCGACCAAGTTCACTGATATGAAGGGTATCAAAGGACCTATGGGAGAGATGAGAATCCCTTTGAAACCAAGTACGAAGCCAGTCAAGCAAAGACCCTACAGGTTGAACCCAAAATACAAAGAAAAAGTGAAGATCGAGCTGCACAGAATGATGGAAGCAGGTATTATTGAACTTGTCGAAGAATCAGAGTAGATCGGCCCTATGGTAGTGAAAGACAATAATACAGGAGAAATCAAGATAGGTGTGGATCGTAGGAAGTTGAATGATGCTTTTCTGCATGACCCTTTCCCTACACCATTCACTGATGAAGTATTAGACAACGTGGGAGGCTAGGAGGTATATTATTTTACAGATGGATTTTCAAGATACCATCAGATCCGGATTTCCAAGGAGGACTACCAAAAGACCATGTTTTCCATAGAATGGGGATCCTACCAATATATAGTGATTCCATTTGGACTGGAGAATTCCTTAACCATATTTTCCAAGGTGGTGGTCGAAGCGTTCAAAGAATTTTTGCATAAATTTTTAGAAGCATATTTTGATGACTCGACTGTGTTTAGTTTGTTGAAAACCATATTGAATGTCTAAGGCTAATGTTGGATAAATGCAGGCAGTGTACAATTTCTTTGAATTTGAATAAGTGCATCTTCTTCTCGCCATTTGGAGTACTATTAGGCCATATTGTATGCAAGTAGGGATTGTTGGTTGATCCATCTAAAATTTCCATTATCGTTGATCTGCCACCTCCAACGTCGGTCAAACAACTGTGCATTGCGCTAGGGCATATTGGCTACTACAGAAAATTCATCAAAGGATATGCACAGATTACAACACCTATGGAGAAGCTACTAAAGAAAGACTTTCAGTTTAGCTGGATAGAAGAATGCAAGACACGCTTCGACTCATTGAAACAAAAAATGGTTACTGCGCCTATTCTGGTTTTTCCAAATTGGAGTAAGGAGTTTCATGTGCATGTTGATGCATATTCCATTGCTTTGGGAGCTGTGTTAGCACAACCTGGAGAAGGGGACATCGACCATCCATTAGCTTTTGCTAGCAGGAAGCTATCTCCAGCTGAAGTTAATTACACCACTACCAAGAGAGAAGGATTAGCCATGGTGTACGCGCTGCATAAATTCTGCCACTACTTGTTGGGAGGACACTTTAAAATGTTCACATATCACTCTACGTTGAAGTACCTGGTCAACAGGACAGTGTTAGGGGGGTGAATATGCAGATGGCTTCTGATGTTTCAAGAATATGATTTCGAGATCATAGTTAAGCCTGGAAGGATGAATAAAGGCCCTGACCACTTGTCAAGGTTGGAACATGGTGAAGAACCCACCAGTTTGGAGGACACACTATCGGATGCACAACTGCTAGACATTACCAATATTGATGAACACTTCATAGACATAGTCCAGTTCCTGTCAATAGGAATGGTGCTGAGTGAGTATACCATCTCTCAGAAGAAACAACTAGTGGTGCACGCTGTAGACTTTTCACTTATAGCAGGACAACTATACAAGATGGGACCTGACGAGATATTAAGGAGATGCATTATGGAGATAGAGCGACCACTGGTCCTCACAGAAGCTCACGAAGGCATCACAGGAAGACATTACGCGGGGAGAGCAGCTGCACAGAACGTTCTGAGAGCTGGCCTTTGGTGGCCTACCTTACACAAAGATGATAAAGATTATTCCAGAGCCTACGATGTATGCCAGAGAATTGGGAAATCGTCCAAACGAGATGAAATTCCATTAGCACCACAGATGACCCTACAAGCATTTGAAAAGTGGGCCATTGACTTTGTGGGACCTATTAACCCACCAGGAAATCACACAGGAGCAAGGTATATCATTACTACGACAGAATACTTAACCAGATGGGCCGAAGCCAGGGCAGTAAAGGACTGTAGTGAAACTACAACTGCATGTTTTATATTTGATGACATAATAGCCAGGTTTGGATGCCCCAAGATCCTTATGAGTGATCAAGGAACACACTTCATCAATAAGACAGTTGAAGCTCTGACTAAAGAATTTGTAGTCCACCATAAGAAGAGTACACCTTACCATCCACAAGCAAATGGGACAGTTGAAGCACTCAACAAGATCTTGGAGACCACATTAACGAAGATTTTCAGTGCGAACAAGTATGACTGGGATTTAAGAGTACCTGCGGTACTCTGGGCCTATAGAACCACTTGCAAGAAATTAACAATGCAGACCCCTTTCAAGTTGGTTTATGGTCTTGAAGTTGTTGTCCCGATGGAATACTTAGTACCAAGCTTAATAATTGTTGCATTTAGAGACATGGATGATACTGGCGTTGTTCATGAGAGGCTTGCACAGTTGGTTGAACTGGAAGAAGATAGATTCATTACATGATTCCACTAGCAGGTTCAAAAGGAACGAGAGAAGGCTTATCATGACAGGCACATCAAGAAGAAGGCATTCAAGCAAGGTGATTTAGTATTGTTGTATGACAGTAAGTTCATCAAACATCTAGGGAAGTTTAGAACGCATTGGCTTGGGCCATATGAAATCGCTTATGTTACAAAAGTAGGAGTTGTGCAATTGAAGACATTGAATGGAGAATGGAAGGAAGGATTAGTGAATGGGAGTCATTTGAAGTTGTATTATGAAAACCAGTTGTCTCGCAGCTCCCAGTAGGAGCATGGAACAAAAGGGTCCAGGTACCAGGTGCAGTTGAAACTGGGCACCAAACACAGAAAAGACATTCTGCACAAGGAAGAGAGGCATGGAGCAGAAAGAAAAGGCTACCCTGCATAGTCCAAATTCAAAGTAAAACAGAAGGATCAGATCTGAAGTGCCTTGGGACGAGTCAGAGGTAAGTGTTGGGGGCCTGTCGGCCCTTGGTTATGGAAGGAAGCGAAGAACAAGGAAGAAAAGGTGAAAAGTTTACTTTGCAGGAGACACAGTAACTTTCACTGGGTCGAAGTGAGAAAAATAGCAGAAAATATGGAGCGAAGTTCGGAAAAACAAGTTGTTGGACGAAAGGATCGAGGATGACAAACAAGCAAGGAACATGGATCAAGGACAACTCAGTAAGCGAAAAAATCCATCGTTGGATGCTTTGGAGCACCACGCGAGAAGGAAGGATAGGTTAGCGAAGCCTGGAAAAAGCGAGTCAAGTTGACCTAGGGTTTTAGACACCTAGGGTTTTTGTATTTAGGGTTTTGGAACCTAGGTTTCGGCCTAGGGCTGTCGGTGAATGATTGTAATGTATAAATAGAGGTCTAAAGGGCCTAGGTTGGGTTGGTATTTTTGGGTTGGTAGGATATTGTTGTTGATCTAGATTTATTGTAGTGTGTGAGAGATCATTATATTGTGAGAGAGAAGTTATGAGAGAGAGAGCCTTCTGGTATTGTAAGATATTCAGTTGTGTGTGAAGGTCAAGTCCTGTAGCTGGGTGCGTAGGAAGGGGAGAGAAAGAGAGAAAGAGAGAAGAAGAAAGAAGATCTATGAGTTGAGAGCGTAGACAAGAACTGTATTCTTTACCCTAATAAATCATAAGCACACACTAGTACATATTGTAAAAATTTCGACGTTTTATTTGTGGTGTTTTGGACAAAATTGTCCATATTGTTGCAAAATAGAGGAAATTAAAAAAAAAAAAAACATATTTCCTGATAACGTCGGTCTTGCCACGTTGACGTCTCTCTTGCCATGTTGACGTCTCTCTTGCCACGTTAAAGTTTCTCTTGCCACGTTTTCCACCAGAACGTCTCTCTTGCCACGTTTGTGACATAGACGTCATTCTTGCCACATTTGTGAAGATTGATGTCGCAATTGCGATGTTTTGGAAACTAGATTTTCCCCTCCAATGGTCACATTAGTATGTTGACCAAGTCAAAATATTAACGGTCACTTAGGTTTTTTTTACATCGGAATTGCGACGTTTCAAAATCTATAAATATGTTTCATTTGACGGATGTTGCGACAAGTTTTCTATAATAATGACGCTTTGAGGTCATAGTAGTTAGTGGTTAGAATGTTTTATGGCGTGATTTTCATGTCATGAGTTATAGGGGTAAATGATTATAGTGTGTAAAGGGTTAGAATATATTTGGGACCATCATGAAAATTTCAGTGTCATAGCATTGAGTACTTGAGAGGTTGGATGCCAAGTGAGTAGTAAAATGGTATCATGAGAAAAGCTTCCTTAAGCCTTAATGGAAACTAGTGTGCTAGTTACAGGTTTAGAACAAGTG
>JZKD02S1733732.1:88969-100554 GCA_000966675.3 Picea glauca | reverse complement strand
AAAGCTTATAAAGAATTGCTTTAGGGCTTTGGGGGGTTTGAAAAGTGATTTAATATTCTTTTAGGCCAATATCTTGGAAATATGATCTGTAATGCCATGAATGCAAGGGATCAAAATTAGGGCATGAGGAGGGGAGGTGGAAAGGGGGTTTTTGGATTTTGGATGGAGGGCGAAGTAAAATTCTTTGATAATTTATGAAATAGAATAATCATCTTCTACTAGAGCATTAATAATGTGGAATCTTTCTTTATTTAAGAAGTAGGGAATGAAAATTTGAATGGCTTTGGTAAAAAGGATTTTGAAATAGATTTGTGAACAAGGTGGTGGATTGGGAATGAAGAATATGAATCTTCAATCCCACCACCACCCTCCTCAAAAGTCTATCATTCTATGTGTTATAAATTTTATTCTATTAATATGTGGATTATATAGATCTCGTGACAGACATACATATTAAAACATACATAAATCTAGAAGGAACAGAGCGAGAAATCATATGAGAGAGAGATTCCATTAATCCAGCATGACACACATTTTACATTGTCCAACTGTTATCTGGGGCTCCTGTTCTACCTTCAGCCATCATTTACAGGCCATTGTCATTTACAGACCCATCCCCGGTGGGGAGAGACACCATCATTCTTCATTTATCAAGACGAAGGAAAATGATGACACCATCATAAAATAAGAAGAGATTTTGTCATTTTGCAAAGACAAGCTCTCGCACTACATGGATCCAAAGGTTGTGGTCTTCATGAAGGATCTTCCCAAGACATCCACAAGAAAAATACAGAAAACCCTGTTGAGAGAGAGTGCCAAACATATCTCCCCAATTTCAACAGAGGGAGTGTCTACCCGAGCTATCGCCCAGACCAAGCCAGTGGCATCGAAACAACAAAATCGACCACAGTTTGAAAATCATAGCGAGCATTACGTTGTTCCTAGATCCTAGTTGTAATTAGAAGTCTCTCCCTCGCCTGTGTTGATACAATTTTCAAGACCTGTGTTGATACAATTTTCAAGACCCAAACATGTACCGACATTATAATGTTGCAGTCTTTGTGGATATAATCGCAAGACCTTGTCACTGTGTGTAGATAATTTTGGCCACCTAAGATAACTCAATAAAGGTTCATAAGGGTACAAAGTTCCACTAATGCCTAATGTCTCTAAATTTTGGATCATTAATCTATTTCCTTATGTCAAAGAAAGGCGAGATATTAGCCAATCAAAAAAAATTATAGGTAGTGTTAGGTCATTATCCATTAGAAATTCAATATCCTTATTGGTCATTATTAAGACTATTAAGAAAAAATCACATAATATCAACACTTAACCATAAACATTATACACCAAAACTAAAATACCAAAACTAAATTAAAGTATTACTTCATACCTAATAAAAACATAAATCACGCGCATCTGTTTAATTATTATTATTATAATAATTGTTTTTAATTTCATTTTTTTTAAATTTATAAATTTATAAATTCAAGTGATCTCTTACTTTTCTTAAAGTTAAATAGACCAATTTTGATCTCAGTGAAAGTTAACCACCATTATCATCATCATTTTTCTGGACCTATATAAAATTATTGCAACCTTATTTATGTTGCAAGTCTCATTAATATGAGACTGTAAAAGCTAATTTCCTTTCATCAAACAATAAGAAAATCTATTAAATACAACAAACCCAATCTATTGGGTTGAAATTATATATAGTGAATATAATTTGAAATTTGATGTCGAAAGTTAATTTATTTTCTGAGAAGACTAATTTGTTGAATAAAAGTTACTTTCTTATCTTGAAAATTTTGAAAATAGGATGAAGGGTATAAGATTGGATGAAAGGATACAACAAATAATCATATATTCTTTTATATATTGTTGACTAAATAAAAGTATCTAAGTGGTATATAAAAATATAAATATCAAAGTGGTATATAAAATATGTATGTACATGTTAACAGATGATGATTCCTGATTTCAATATCTAACTGACATATAAGAGATGTCTATATTGTTTTCTGATATATGAATGGCATATAAGAGATATTTGTATTGTTAACAGATGATGATACTTGAATCCCTATTAACCTTTCACCATTTGTGACGCAGCCACACCCGCAGGCACGCCCGCTCACAGGATCTTCTCTTCCCTTGGCCCGAAGAACTAAAATTGTTCCTCTATTTCCCTATCGGGAAATACTCACCCACAGAAATCTCTGCGCGATCCCCCTCTCTTTACTTATCAGGGAATCAAAACTCGCGATTTCGCAAGTCCAGAGGTTGAGCGTTGTATCCACGGATCGCCGAGACCCGATACCTAAGTCAACGCTGACCTTGTCTTTACCCTGTTGGGACTTCTGCTCTATCGCGATTTCGCCACTCACGATATCAAGACATTCACTTTACCGACTCTCGACTCGCGATATGCCGAAACTCCGATGAGCTCGCTTCTTTGACTTTTCAACGATCTCTTATCATGTCGGGACTTCGGACTTCGCGGGATCGCAAATCCTAATGTCAATAATTCGAGACTTCTCACTGCGAGATCCTGATAACTCGTGCCACCTGTCCTGCACTAACTCCTGCGGTCCCACACTGTTTACGTCACCGTCGGGATATCGTGGGTCGCGATTTCAAGATGCAAGAATACTCTGTCCTCCAGACTCTCGATACTCCGAACCCCGGCTTCTTTGGACCTCCTGACACATGTCCCCAATTATGGACGGTTCTGGGCTCATCAGGATATCACGTCTTTGCGATATCGCAATTCCTGTTGCAATATTTTGGAGCTTCGACTCATGAAACCCCGATCCATGATATGTGTGTGGATCCAATGACCCTCGCGGTCCTAATCAACGACTCCACCTCTCCTAAGCTTAGAACCCTTTGAGGATACGTCACCTTATCTTCCCTGCACCTTTCCAAGATCAAATGGCTTACAGCGATTCGCGAATTCTCCTCGGAGAATACCGACCATCTGTTCCTTCCGGATGAATTCTATGAAATGAATATGTTCCTTCTATGGAACCTATTCCCCCTGCGTGAAAACCTGCGACGCTTCTGCTAACCTTCACATCCCAGCTTCCCTGCACTTTCCTTCCATGAATTTGAAGGCCTCTCCTTCCTGATCTTTGCTATGACCCTAAGCCTTAGAAAAGACTCCTTGTGCGCATACCTTGTGGAAAACCTTCAATCATGGCTAAGTGTTGAAGTCTTCGACTCTGCGCTTCCCTACAACAACAGTCTTTCAGCTCTTCACTCAGGTTCACAACCCCTGAGTCTTTTACCTAGCCTATGCACTCCTTGCATGGCTCCAACAACCCAATTTCACTTCTTGGTGAACGAGAACAAGAGTTAAACCACCTGAGCCTCCATCAACGCACTCCTTGCAGATGTTTTCGACTGCACTCCTTGCAGGAATCTCTGGCTCAAATAAAGAAACAATTGAAACTCATTCCTTCCTTCTCCCAGACTTCAATCCGAACATGAAATCATATGCACAGCATATAAAAGCAAATGTATAACAGGAAGCAAACATTCATAAGCATATCAGCATCAATACACAGAGAATAACACAAACCATGAATTTGAATCAAAGCTTCTTCTATTAATTCAAATATCTATACATGGGTGTTCTTTACACAGCTCTCTTCTTGATCTTGCTCTTCTCTTTCTGATCTATGCTCAGGATTTTTTTTACAATGATACAATGAGGGTGTCTATATCCCATTTCCCTCTTGCTTCCTAAAGCTATCAAATCTAGAATTAAATTCCTATCTACTTGCATTAACTATATTAAATGCCATCTATATACTAAAGGACGAGAGCTATCCGCTCAAGGTCCATTTACAATACATAAAGTGCGCTCCATTAAATATTCACTTTAATGTCCGTGCAATAGCTTCAAGGCAATTTCAAAATTTGTGCTGGCTTATCCATCTGTCCTCCGCTTCCACGCTGGCTCGCTTGATGAGTTGGCGATGCTCCTGCATCATACTCCCTCGCTTGAAAATTTCATGGGCTCCTGTCCATGAGCTCTTGCACGATCTGTCCATGCTTCTGTATCTCCGCTTCATTCTCCCAGCTGGCATCTTCCACTGGATGGCCCTTCCATTTGACCAGATACTCATAGTATTCTTTCCATCTGGTCCTCTTGCTCACTTTCTTGTCCAGTATGCATTCCATCTGCGGCTCTCTGCAACTGGCATCGGTTTCATCCACTGGATTACTGGTTGCTCAGTTCCAGTCTCTACTTCTCCAGCCCTATATGGGTATAAATTTGCCACATTGAATATCGGAGATATTCCGATCCCATCCGGTAACTCGATCTCATAAGCATTTTCCCCGAATCTCTTCAAGACCTTACATGGCCCGATTTTCTTCATCTTTAGCTTATTGTATGTTCCTCTCGGGAACCTTTCTTTCCTTAAATGTGCCAGAACTAATTCACCAAACTCGAAATGAAGTTGTCTTTTCCATTGATTTGCTCTGCGTTTGTACTCCTGGCTTGATTTCAGCAGTCGCTCCTTCACCTGGCTGTGAAGTTCCTTCATCACCTCAACGAACTCTTCTGCACTAGCGCTACTAGTAGCAGTTCGTTTTGAATCCCTCAATTCAGAAACTCCTCTCGGCTATGTGCCACATACAATTTGAAATGGACTTCGGCCTATGCTCTGATTCACTGAATCGTTATATGCAAACTCTGCCTGTGGTAATATACTATCCCACTGGCTGTGGTGCTCCACCACCAGGCTCCTCAGCAAGTCTCCTAGACTTTTGTTCACCACTTCTGTTTGTCCATCCGTCTGAGGATGATAAGCTAAACTAAACATCAAGTTAGTCCCCAGTTTCTTCCATAAGGTTCTCCAAAAATGCCCTACGAATTTCGTG
This sequence comes from Picea glauca, assembly GCA_000966675.3. NCBI lineage: Eukaryota > Viridiplantae > Streptophyta > Pinopsida > Pinales > Pinaceae > Picea > Picea glauca. Next base: position 95,655 of record JZKD02S1733732.1, on the reverse strand, counting down.
TCTCTTTCCGAAACTATGATTTTCGGCAATCCATGAAGTCGAATGATCTCCTTGAAGAACAGATTTGCGATGTGAGTCACATTGCTAGTTTTTTGGCATGGGATGAAGTGTGTCATATTAGAAAACCTATCCACTACCACAAAGAATGAATCAAATCCTCTTTGCGTCCTTGGCAATCCCAATACGAAATCCATGCTAATTTCATCCCACGGCCTTTCTGGTATGGGTAACGGTTGATAGAATCCCGCATTCTGCTTTCTTCCCTTTGAATGCTGGAAAATTCTGCATCTGTCTACAAATCGCTTTACCTCTGACCGCATCCCTAGCCAAAAGTATGATTCGCTCAGCTTCGCGAATGCCTTATCATGACAAAAATGTTCGGCCAATCCTCCATTGTGTTTCTCCTTTAATAGATTCTCCCTTATGGAGAAATTTGGAATACTCAATCGATTGCCCTTAAACAACAACCCTTCCTGAATCACATACTCTATCCACTGGCTTCTGTCTCTGAGAACTGGGTTCTCATCTGCTTCATACGCTTCCTTAAAATCCTGATCATCTTCATACATGTCTTTGAGATCATCAAAACCTAAGGTCTTGACTCAGAACTCCTGCAATAGCAAACACTTCCTTCTCAAAGCATCATCCACTTTGTTAGCAGTACCTGAAATGTGTTTAATCACAAATGTGAAATTATGCATATACTCTACCCATTTTACATGTCTCTGATTCAACTTCTCCTGTTGAGTCACAAACTGTAATGCGTGGTTATCACTATATAAAACAAATTCTTTCGGGATCAAATAATGCCTCCATTTTTTCAATGCCTGTATGATAGCATAAAACTCCTTATCATACATGGAGTACTTTTCTTTTGCCTCATTCAGCTTCTCACTGAAATATGCAATCGGCATGTCTTCCTGACTCAAGACTGCTCCTATGGAAAACCCACTTGCATCACGTTTTACTTGAAACGTCTTTTGGAAATCCGGCAATACCAAAACTGGTCGTTCCATGATCTTTCGTTTCAACATATTGAAACTCTTCTCAGCCTCATCAGTCCAGTAAAAATATTTATGTCGCTTCTTCACTGTATCCATCATCACTACGCTAATTCCACTGAAATTTCTAATGAACTTCTGGTAGAAACTAGCCAGTCCATGAAAACTCCTCACCTCAAAAATATTCTTCGGTGATGGCCAATTCTTGATTACTTCTACCTTATCTGGATCCATCCTCAACTCATTAGCCAAAAAAACAAAACCCAGATAAATGAGCTCTGTCTTCATAAATGAAGATTTCTTCATGTTTATCAACAACTTCTCCTGTTGTAGCTTCTTCATCACAATAGCTAAATGTTTCAGATGTTCAGCCTCTGTCTTACTGAAAACCAATATGTCATCCAGATACACAATGACAAACTTCCCGATGAATTCCCTCAGGACTTCATTCATTAACCTCATAAAGGTACTTGGCGCATTTTTCAAGCCAAACAGCATGACTAGCCATTCATACAAACCCTCGGTTGTTTTGAATGTTGTCTTCCATTCATCACCTTCTCTCATGCGAATCTGGTGATATCCACTCTTCAAATCAATCTTTGAAAAGTATTTTTCTCCGCTCAAGCAGTCCATCAGATCATCCATCCTTGGCAATGGAAATATGTACCTGATGGTTATTTTTTTTATCGTCCTTGAGTCGGTACACATCCTCCAGCCTCCTTCTTTCTTCGAACTGAGTACTGTCAGAACAACACATGGGCTCAAACTTTCCCTGACCAATCCTTTGTCTAGCAGCTCCTGACTCTGCTTCTTGACCTCTTCATTTTCTTGCGGCGTCAACCTATACGCGGCTTTATTCGACAAACTAGCTCCTGGTATGAGGTCTATATGATGACTCGCATTCCTCATCGGTGGCAATGAACGAGGTAATTTGTCTACCACGATATCAGCAAACTCTTCCACCAGTCCCTGAATCTCTTCTGGTAGATCATCCATTCTTGTGCTAGTCAGAACAATTTTCATCTTTCTGACCACAAAGAATTGTGGATCTTCTTTCTTCTTCACCTCTATAAGAAGCTCCTTCCCACTCATGAGAGGTACTGTGTTTCTTACTTCCGGCTTCACATCCTTATCCTTTATCAGAAGCAACATATGGGTTCTCCCATTCTTCTCTAGTGTATATGTGTTCATTCTCCCGTCATGAATCACATTTCTGTCATATTGCCATGGTCTACCCAGCAATAGATGACAAACATCCATAGGAATATAATCACATAAAATCTTATCATTATATCCTCGTATCTTGAATTCAACCAAGCATTGTTTAGTAACAGTTACCTGGTGTCCTTTATGTAGCCATGAAACTCTATATGGGCTTGGATGATCAGTCATCTCCAGCTCTAGCTTCTCTACCATCTATGTGGATACGAGATTATCCGTGCTACCACTATCCACGATAACTTTTCACACCCTATCCTTGGTCTTGCAAGCTGTTCTGAAAAGTCTGGTCCTTTGGACTGAACTTTCCACCTCCTTCTCGGGTGTCAAAAGTACATTACGCATCATGAGCGATCTTCCGCCTTCTGCAACTTCTACCTCAACATCCTGCCTCTGCGCTTCAGTAATGTGAGCTTCTCCAATGTCCTTCTTTTTCTCTGGACACTCGTAAGACTTGTGCCCATTCTTTCCGCATGTGAAGCATGTGATTACTCCACCTCTTCCTCTTCCTCTACCTCTAGTACGAGGAAAATTGTTGTTGTCATCATATCCTCCGCTCTTCTCTGTATGCTGCCCTCTCTGTTCAACATATGGCCCTCTCTGTGAGGTCCCACTTCTCTCAACTTTAGCTTGAGGCTTCTTCCATTCCTCCTTGGGCTTCTGGTATTTATCTTGGGAAACTGCTTACGGCTCAGCTTCTCTTTAGCTTTCAGAGCCATCTAATAAGAATCCTCCATCGTTTAGATGGTTGCCATACTCAATTCATCTTGAATGTCGTATCTCATACCATTAATATATCTAGAAACCTTCTCATCATCGCTCTTCCGATGACCTGCCCTAATGTTCAGTCGATAAAATTCCTCCGTGTATTCCTTCACTGTATCAGCTCCTGCCTCAGGTTCTGCATTCTCCTGAATAGAGTGATTTGATAGTCTCTTGGGATGAACTTTGCCTTCATCTTTGCAACCATTCGATCCCAACTTTTAATTTTCTGCTTACCTTTGCAGCGTCTGTCAGCTTGTAGCTCGTCCCACCACAATGCTGCATGTCCCTTCAAGCGCGTGACAACATGCTTGACTTTCTTATCCTCTTCGATATCTTCATAGTCGAAGTAGGTGTCAAGAGCTCTAATCCAATCTAGAAGCTTTTCCGCATCCAAGTTTCCCTCGTAAACTAGAATGTCCATCTTTGCTTTTTCACCCATCCTTGCAATAGCTTTGATTAGGCATTCATTCACTGCATCCTTGGCTGCAAATTCCTCTTCTCATTCAGCCTCAAATTCACTCTCGGAATCACTGAGATCCCCTGCACTAGTTGTGTGTCTTTGCGTTGTCTCCATGTCCTCGAGTCTCGCTCGGAGATCACACATTTGTCTTTCCATTTCTGGATTTGTTACCTGCCTGCCTCTTCTTCTCACCTCCCTATCCTCTGGATCAGGTGATTGCCTTTCTCTCCTTGGCAACATGGTGAATTCTCCTCTTCTCTGCTACAGAAAGCAAAGAGTCTTTCTGAGCTCTGATACCACTCTGACGCAGCCGCACCCGCAGGCATGCCCGCTCACAGGATCTTCTCTTCCCTTGGCCCGAAGAACTGAAATTGTTCCTCTATTTCCCTATCAGGAAATACTCACCCACAGAAATCTTCACTTGATCCCCCTCTCTTTACTTATCGAGGAATCGAAACTCGTTACTTCACAAGTCCAAAGGTCGAGCGTTGTACCCACGGATCGCCGAGACCCGATACCTAAGTCAACACTGACCTTGTCTTTACCTTGTCGGGACTTCTACTCTATCACGATTTCACCACTCGCGATATCAAGCCATTCACTTTACCGACTCCTGACTCGTGATATGCCGAAAATTCGATGAGCTCGCTTCTTTGACTTTTCAACGATCTCTTATCATGTTAAGACTTCGGACTTCGCGAGATTGCAAATCCTAATGTCAATAATTCAGGACTTCTCACTGCGAGAACCCGATAACTCGTGCCACCTGTCCTGCACTAACTCCTGTGGTCCCACACTGTTTACGTCACCATCGGGATATCGCGGGTCTCGATTTCAAGCTGCAAGAATACTATGTCCTCGAGACTCCCGATACTCCAAACCCTGGCTTCTTTGGACCTCCTGACACGTGTCCCCAATGATGGATGGTTCTAGGCTGGTCAGGATATCGCGTCTTCACGATATCGCAATTCCTGTTGCAATATTTTGGAGCTTCGACTCACGAAACCCCAATCCATGATATGTGTGTGGATCCAACGACCCTCACGGTCCTGATCAACGGCTCCACCTCTCCTGAGCTTGGAACCCTTTGAGGATACGTCGCCTTATATTCCCTGCACCTTTCCAATATCAAATGGCTTACGGCGATTTTCAAATTCTCCTCAGAGAATACCGACCATCCGTTCCTTCCGGATGAATTTTGTGAAATGAATATGTTCCTTCTGTGGAACCTGTTCCCCCTGCGTGCAAACCTGCGACGCTTTTGCTAACCTTCACGTCTCAGCTTCCCTTCACTTTCCTTCCATGAATTTGAAGGCCTCTCCTTCCTGAGCTTTTCTATGACCCTAAGCCTTAGAAAAGACTCCTTGCGCGCACTCCTTGCAGCAAACCTTCAATCACGGCTAAGTGTTGAAGTCTTCGACTCTGCACTTCCCTACAACAACAGTCTTTCAACTCTTCACTCAGGTTCAAGCCCCTGATTGTTTTACCTCGCCTGCGCACTCCTTGCACGGATCCAACAACCCAATTTCACTTCTTGGTGAACAAGAACAAGAGTTAAACCACCTGAGCCTCCATCAATGCACTCCTTGCGGATGTTTTTTACTGCACTCCTTGCAGGAATCTCTGGCTCAAATAGAGAAACAATTGAAACTCATTCCTTCCTTCTCCCAGACTTCAATCCAGACATGAAATCATATGCACAGCATATAAAAGCAAATGTATAACAGGAAGCAAACATTCATAAGCATATCAGCATCAATACACAGAGAATAACACAAACCATGAATTTGAATCAAAGCTTCTTCTATTAATTCAAATATCTATACATGGGTGTTCTTTACACAGCTCTCTGCTTTCTCTTGCTCTTCTCCCTCTGATCTATGCTCAGGATTTTTTTTACAATGATACAATGAGGGTGTCTATATCCTGTTTCCCTCTTGCTTCCTAAAGCTATCAAATCTAGAATTAAATTCCTATCTACTTGCATTAACTATATTAAATGTCGTCTATATACTAAAGGACGAGAGATATCCGCTCAAGGTCCATTTACAATACATAAAGTGTGCTCCATTAAATCTTCACATTAATGTCCGCGCAATAGCTTCAAGGCAATTTCAAAATTTGTGCTGGCTTATCCAGCTATCCTCCGCTTCCGTGTTGGCTCGCTTGATGAGTCGGCGATGCTCCTGCATCAATTTGCTATTGTACTAGTCTATCAATTAAATTAATGGAATCATTTCCAACTGCTTTGGTAGGTGAACATAGGATCCTTCAATTTAATTAATTTGTTTTTCAAGCTACAACTTTCACCATCTAAATTAATTAAAAAACATAAATTTGAACTAATTCATAGAAAAATAATAATAATAAGATAGTTGGTTTTGAAATGATGAGGTTTTAGTTTTAGTATGATTTTCATTTCAACAACAATATTTAATTCTTATAAATCGAAAATACTTACTGGTGAAATTATGTCATTGTATGGCACCATTCCCAACCTGAACATTGTCGATGTGGATCGCGTGCAGTAGCTAGAGGTCCAACTGGTTGTGGCTATCCACCATGCAACAGCCCAATCATTAGGGTCATTGCATGGTCCAACCATGTGACAATCGTAAGTGCATGCCATGCATGCATCCTCTATCTAGCATTGATATCCAGATCTCCCTTTAGTTGATCTCCAGCGAGTTAGGGTAGATGCTAGTCAGGGTAGATCGTAGATGGAGTAATGGCTATATGTTTTACATTGAATGAAAATACTGAGGAGATATCCAGATGGATTCTCATTAATTTCAAGAAACTACCACTTTTCTATAATTCAAAATTTGAAATTTGAAATAGGTGCGCACTTCATTCAAAAGAAAGTTGTAGTAAGAGAATGGAGATTTATATTAGCAGTTATCTCCTTCATTGTTTGTTTACAAGCATACAAACAAACCCACTCCTACCAAAGGCGACCTTATGTTTTCCATCTCTATGGATATTTCTATGCCTCAATAATCCAAAAATACTTGGAATTGTTTGTCTTGATTCATTTATGCAGATGGTGGTCCATAACATTATGTTCTGTGTATGTGAAGATGTGAACAACAATCTGTTCGCGGACTACATAGGCACCTTGTTCAAAGGTGTCAAATTTTTAGATGTTCCCATCAATTTGGCCGAAAATAGCCACAACCTTTACTCAAGACTCAGATAAGACAAAATCAGAAAAGCTAAATTGAATCCTACAATAGTAGAAG
>JZKD02S1733732.1:52739-67437 GCA_000966675.3 Picea glauca | reverse complement strand
TTCGACCCTTTAATTTGTAGGAGGAATCTTGTGGATGATCATGCATCCAACACATTGTTTGTTGAGGGCGTTCCAAGTAATTGCACTAGTAGAGAAGCAACTCACATATTTTTCCATTTCTGCGGTTTCAAAGAAGTGAGGCTCGTCAATAAGTCCAAGGAAACTAAAAAATCTCACAGGTAAAGGAGGAGGAGAGGCGAGTCTTGTGGTTGTTCTATGTTTTGTGGAATTTGATAACCCCACATGTGTCGCAACTGCTATGGAAGTTTTACAAGGGTATAAGTTTGATCAAAATGATAGAGATTCACCTCCTCTAAAGTTTCAATTTTCACGATTTTCAAATGCAAGAAATAGGGATAAAAATGGGTCATCCTTCGTACACGATCAAAATCAAGGTTGAGATGAGTTTCGTCGTCGCTGGTGATTTTGCAAGTGAAACAATTCACTTTTGTTGGAATTCCACCGCCTCGTTTATATATATATATATATATATATATATATATATTACATATCTAAAAATCATGGTATATGTTTAATGGTAAGTTCTTATATTACAAGAAAATGAAATAGTTTTTATTAATGTTATGTTTTATGATCATTATTCCTACAAAACCACACCACTTGAAATGACCTGCTGATAGCAAGATATTTTTTAACCTTGATCCATTAACCCATTAAAAATATTTTAGTGAATTAGAAACAATTTTATATTTTAATTGACCACCAAACTATATCCATATAAAAAATAATTTTTTTATTGTAAAATATTGTTTATATTTAATTAACATAATTAATATAGTTAATAAATTTAACATTAAAATAAATTTAAATGAAAAAATAATGTAAATTAATAAATAATAGTATTACAAAAATGGAAATAATAATAATAATAATAAGTGGAAATAATAATGATAATAATAAATAATCCTACCACAAAATCCATCAGAAAAAATCAAAACAATAAAACATGTATTCTTCTTAATACTTGATTGTCGAGAAAATGTGTTCAAATCTCGTAATCACACAATGTTAGGATGTGGAGATGGTTCTTAATTGAAAGGAAAATGATGAAGTTCAAAGCTTGACAGAAATTCCAGGTTCACATAATCCTATATATAATTTTTGAATATATGAAAACTCTTTCACATTAACGAATTGTGTAATATTCACATAACCAAATTGCATGATAGACTGATTGCGGTGGCGGCCTGTATTATTCTTGGGGTTGAATTCCCAGAGGAAATTTTGTATCTAGGCGGCGAGGGAAAGACTTCTAATTATAGTCGGGCTCGAGCAACAGCATAGTGCTCGCTATGATTTTCAAACTGTGGCCGATTTTGCTATTTTGATGTCAATGGTTTGGTCCGGGCAACAACTCGGGTAGGCAATCCCACTGTTGAAATTGGGGAGAGATGTTTGGCACTCTCTCTCAGCAAGGTTTTCTATATTTTTCCTGTGGACATCTTGGGAAGATCCATCATGAAGACCACAACCTTGGGAGCCATGTAGCGTGGGAGCTTGGCTCTGCAGAATGACAAAATATCTTCTTCTTTTACGATGGTGTCATCGTTGTCCTTCGTCTTGATAAAGGCACAGGGTGTCTCGCCCCACTGGGATGGGGTTGGAAATGACAGTGGCCTCGACCTCTACACTGTTGATGTTTTCTCCACCCGATATTATCACGTCCTTTGAACGATTCTTTATCTCTAAGTACCCATCGAATGGACCACGCCAACATTTCCAGTGTGGAACCACCCACCCGCAAATGCTTCGGTGGTGCTTTGGGCATCATAGAGATGCCACTTCATTATGTTGTTGCCTCTCAATATTATTTCCCCCTTACTCTGTCCATCCCTTGGCACACTAGACATGGTCACCGGATTCTTCATGTCCAGTTTCTCGAGACTCAACACACCCACTCCTTGAAGTCCTTTGAGAGTACATCGTTGGGCTGGGGATAGTTGAGTATCGTCCCATTCGCTCTTCCACTCGTAGGCGAGAGTGGGACCGATGGCTTCGGTGAGGATGTAAGCATGTGTTACGAGGAAGCCCATTTCTTCCATCTTACACAGAATCGAGGGAGGAGGAGGGGCCCCTGTAATTTGCCTACTGTAATTTGAGATGGTAGTCAAATTTTAAATGGAAAATCCGCAGAGAATTGTTTTCCTCCCATTCACACATTCAAAATTTGAATTTTCTTTTAGAACGGGCTCATCCATCCACCAACTTGCAGTTAAATTAAATACGATGACAAGAGGGTGCAATTAATTACGATGACAGAAAGGTCAACAGAGGATGTCGGTGACGGCGGGGTCGTTGAGAGGTTATGTCGTCGGCTGGTAGTGAAATTACATGGTATTACATGCTGGATAGATCATGGCATGCCATGATGCATCATATAATCGATCATTGGACCATGCAACAACTCACCAATGATCACCAATGATTGGGTTGTTGCATGGTGGATAGTCTTTGCTGGATAACCCTTGCCAATCCACTCAGGTTTACTAAATGTTTTATGTCTAATAAATGAGTACATCTGGTCAGTGCACAAGATTTGAAAACACAGTGACAAGGAAATTGTGAAACCAAAGGACTCAGATCTTACTATGGTGATAAAGAAATTCCCCAGGAAAATCCACTCAGGCCTACTAAAAGCTTTATGTCTAATCGATGAGAAATATTTGGTCGGTGGCAGGATTCCAAAATCCACTCAGGCCTACTAAAAGATTTATGTCTAATCGATGAGTAATATATGGTCGGTGGCAGGATTCCAAAATGCTCTGACGATGAAATTTCCATTGTATTACTTCCTTCCATCCCCTCATTAAAAAACAATTTAATAGAAAGAGAAAAGAGGAATAATTTTGTTTTATATATCACGATTCAGTTCCTTCAACAAAATAAGTGGTGCATGGCAGCGTAGTCCCTGTCGAGTTGGAATGGGAATAAATGCACTGCTATGGAGGGATCGAGGGAGAAATAGAAGCCTGAAGCAACGAACACGTGGGAAGCAGCTTGACGCACAAGTGGTATCCATGCAGAAAATGACTCATGTTAGTGTGTCACAAGCCAACCATAAGGCATCGGGTTGGTAGATATTATATTAACCCCATAATATTATATTAATATGGGGTTAATATGCAGATATTCTTGCATATTAATCTGTTAGCATCGAAACGACAACCTAACGAGGATGTCAATCCTACTGCATTTTTTATAGATGTGATATTCATGTTTAAGTTTTTTCCTGTGGCATGTATAGTTCAAATATGGGACTTAGAAAATTTATGTCGCTATGACTTGAAGCAATAAAAAAGGATAGTAGTATTTTTTTTTTTTTTTGAAATAAAGGTTCCTGAAAAAAAGGACCAAGAATCACACACATTAAACATTCAAATTTAATAAACACAATTTCCTAACATCCATCATAGTTGAAGATAAAAATTTCTCAACACATAAAAATAAAAGAAGATAATCGATAAACATAAAGAGAACTAATTTATTATTCTGAAAATAGGCCCACAAGGCACCGTCGAGATTGTTCCCGAAGTAGTTTTCTTTGAAATTTATCAAAAATTAATAATGTTTGTTACATATTTATGGAATTTGTTACATATTTATGGAATTTGTTACATATTTCTGGAAATTTAAATGCGTTTTTCATATAGACTGGGATTGGGACTCACTCGGACCATAAAATAAATAAGTACAAGAAAAATGACTGTAGAAAGAAGAAGCGGGTGACGATAGAGAGGAAGACTTGAAAAGAAGAAATTGGAAGTTATCAGTCTTTGGTTAGAGATTTCTATTTAAAGAGGTGGAATAAATGGATTGATAAAGAAAGCAAGAAGTGATCAGTATAGACTTACTATGATGGTATCTATTTCTCCCTTTGCTATTTGCTTGTTGATGTTTTTTTATTGATCTCGTCGACAACCACTGGAATTGTGCCAACCAATTGTTTCCCTTTATCGGTGAGCTTGTTGATTCTCCTTTGGATCCATTCTTCAATGTAGCTTCTCATGGGGGCCACGTTGATTTCATCCTAGATTTTTATGTTGAAAAGCTCGTTTTCTAATTTCCTTAGATCGATAGAAATACTATGCAGAGTCTGTTCAATTTCTTCATTGTGTGTCGAATAGTCCACTAGTCAGTTCTCCACATCATCTTGACCATAGTCAAATATGTCGTAAAATATTTCTAAAGACAACCCCTTTAAAATATAAACTTGTTCATTGAAGGCTAGTTTGGTTAAGGACAAGGGGCTGAGGATTAAGTTTGGGTCTTGAACCTCGTTGGTACTTCCGGCTAAGTCTATTTCGGTCAGGTTTCTGAATAATTATTCTTTCTCTGATATGTCATGTTCACATGATTCGACAATGAGATGTAGGTTCTTAACTTTCTCTTTCCATCATGTTTTTAATTGTTTGATCTGGTTTGGGGAGGRGAGATATTCTTGTCTTCTTCTCGGATCTAAGATGTTGATGACATGGTTKCAAAAATGRATCACCATCTCTAGATAGAAATGTTATTCATTTTTTAAATCCGCCTGCAAATGTTTGTGCAAAGCATGTGCCCTCGTTCGAAAGGAAGCTATATTTTGTGATGTTTCCCAAGCTTCAGTAATTAGCTCCATTATTTTCTTGATATTCTTCTCCACATATCCTCTACAGGATGTGAGGAGGCTGGAGGATCTTTTTAACTTGGATGCAGGGGTGGCAGACATGGTTTTTGCTAAAGGACTTGCAAACAATGGGGTAGGAATCAAAGCTTCCCCCAATTCCTTGATTCGGTCATTCAGTCTGGCATTCTTCGCTTCAATTCCTCCAATGGAATCATCAAGAGAATATTCGATTGCTCGGTGAAGTCGGTAGATTTGGGACGATTGCATGTTCCTAAGGTTAATCTTTGAACGATATTTCCCTTTCTTATTTGTAACATCTCTCTTTTCAATAATTAATTTTTTAGATTGGCTGCCAAAAACATCGCTCTGGAATACGAAGGATTCATCTTCATCAAAAATGTCGGTCTCAGCTATTTCCATTGTGGAACTATGGTGCATTGCATCCACAGGATGATCAACTTTGTGGAACACGTCATCCACAACAGTCTCAAGTTGCATGTTCTCACTTTCAGTTTCGGGCTCTTTCGCTTGCCCTGCAACGTTTTTTCTCTTCTTCGTCATGGGAAGCTTGTGAGAGCTATCAATTTATCCACGAGGAGGGTTCTTATCTCCTCCTCTGTTTGAAGAATTGTGGGTTGCATTCTTACTGGGGTGGGTTGTTGGAGCGATGCTCCGTGATGTCGTGCTCTTGGGAGTGCTAGTAGAGGACTGGACACTCTTCTCACTGGAGCCTTTTCCCTGTTGTCTGTACAATTCAGTTGTGTTTTGCAATGTCTCTACGTCACCATTGTCAAGAGCGGGAGTGTTGTCATCATTGTCATCTCCTTGAGCCTTTCTCTCATTAATGACAATATCGATGGTTGTTGCATTATGTGTTGTTAGCATTAAATACTAGTAATTGCATACTTAGAAGTGGAAATATGGTGGGTACGGAGAAGAGAAATTAAGGATTGGAGATTTCATGAATGTGCCAATGCGACAACCCACGAAAGACATTCCACGTTGTCTGAGATGAACAATCGGAAGGGATAATATAAATCTCCGTAGATTTTGGTTTAATGTGTATTAATGGGAGATCTCCTCAAGTGTTTCTCTCATTAATGACATTGTTGACGGTTCCTGCATGAGGAGTTGTTAGCATCAACACTTATTGATTGCATATTTAGAAATAAGTACGAAGGTGGCAGGGACGGGAAAGAGAAATTAAGGAATAGATAATCATTGAAAGCGGTCGGTCGGGTTTCAAAATAGGGTTACAAGGTATAACCATGAGAGGTGAGGGCCCAATGGTCAAATTGTATGTCTTGGAAGTTTTGACTGCAAAATGCATAACACGGAAGAGGGCATGATGGGACAGTCCAGAGGTCAATTTGTATATCACAAAACTTCGGGTACTTTTTACAGGCCACAGAGCATTGGACTTCTTGGGAAGATCCATCATGAAGACCACAACCTTGGGAGCCATGTAGCGTGGGAGCTTATCTCTGCAGAATGACAAAATATATTCTTCTTTTACGATGGTGTCATCGTTGTCCTTCGTCTTGATAAAGGAACACGGTGTCTCACCCCATGGGGGATGGGGCTGGAAACGACAACGACCTTGACAATGAGAGGGTGGGTGTAAAGAATAGCCTCGACCTCTACACTTTTGATGTTTTCTCCACCCTATATTATCACGTCCTTTGAATGATTATTTATCTCCAAGTACCCATCGGATGGACCACACCAACATTTCCAGTGTGGAACCACCCACCTGCAAATGCTTCGGTGGTGCTTTGGGCGTCATAGAGATGTCACTTCATTATGTTGTTGCCTCTCAATATTATTTCCCCCTTACTCTGTCCATCCCTTGGCACACTGGACATGGTCACTGGATTCTTCATGTCCAATTTCTCGAGACTCAACACACCCACTCCTTGAAGTCCTTTGAGAGCACATCATTGGTCTGGGGATAGTTGAGTATCGTCCGATTCGCTCTTCCACTCATAGGCGAGAGTGGGACCGATGGCTTCGGTGAGGATGTCAGCATGTGTTACGAGGAAGCCCATTTCTTCCATCTTACACAAAATCGAGGGAGGAGGAAAGGCCCTTGTAATTTGCCTGCTGTAATTTGAGATGTTGGTCAAATTTTAAATGGGAAATCCACAGAGAATTATTTTCCGCCGATTCACACATTCAAAATTTGAATTTTCTTTTAGAACGGGCTCATCCATCCACCAACCTGCAGTTAAATTAAATACGTTGACAAGAGGGTGCAATTAATTACTATGACAGGAAGGTCAACAGAGGATGTCGGTGATGGTGGGGTCATTTGGGAGGTTATGTCATCATCTGGCGGTGAAATTGCATGGTATTACATGCTGGATAGATCATGGCATGCCATGATGCATCATATAATTGATCATTGGACCATGCAGCAACTCACAAATGATTGGGTTGTTGCATGGTGGATAGTCTTTGTCGGATAACCCTTGCCAATCCACTCAGGTCTACTAAATGTTATATGTCTAATAAATGAGTACATCTGGTCAGTGCACAAGATTTGAAAACACAGTGACAAGGAAATTGTGAAACCGAAGGAATCAGATCTTGCTATGGTGATAAAGAAATTCCCCTAGGAAAATCCACTCAGGCCTACTAAAATATTTATGTCTAATCGATGAGTAATATCTAGTCGGTGGCAGGATTCCAAAATCTACTCAGGCCTACTAAAAGTTTTATGTCTAATCGATGAGTAATATATGGTCGGTGGCAGGATTCCAAAATGAAATAACGATGAAATTTCCATTGTATTAGTTCCTTCCATCCCTCCATTAAAAAACAATTTAATAGAAAGAGAAAAGAGTAATAATTTTGTTTTATATATCACGATTTGGTTCCTTCAACAAAATAAGTGGTGCATGGCAGCGTAGTTCCTGTCGGGTTGGAATGGGAATAATTCCATTGCTATGGCGGGACCGAGGGAGAAATAGAATCCTGAATCAACGGACACGTGGGAAGCAGCTTGAAGTACAACTGGTATCCATGCAAAAAATGACTCATGTCAGTGTGTCACATGCCAACCATAAGGCATCAGGCTGGTAGATATTATATTAACCCCATAATATTATATTAATATGGGGTTAATATGTGGATATTCTTGCATATTAATATGTTAGCATCGAAACGACAACCTAACGAGGATGTCAATCCTACTGCATTTTTTATAGATGTGATACTCATGTTTAAGTTTTTTTCTGGGGCATGTATAGTTCAGATATGGGACTTAGAAAATTTATGTCACAATGACTTGAAGCAATAAAAAGGATAGTAGTAGTTTTTTTTTTTTTGAAATAAAGGTTCTTGGAAAAAAGGACTAGGAATCACACACATTAAACATTCAAATTTAATAAACACAATTTCCTGACATCCATCATAGTTGAAGATAAAAATTTCTCAGCACATAAAAATAAAAGAAGATGATCGATAAGCATAAAGATAACTAATTTATCATTCCAAAAATAGGCCCACAAGACACCATCGAGATTGTTCACAAAGTAGTTTTCTTTGAAATTTATCAAAAATTAATAATGTTTGTTACATATTTCTTGAATCTGTTACATATTTCTGGAAATTTAAATGTGTTTTTCATATATATTGGGATTGGGGCTCTCTCGGACCATAAAAGAAATAAGTACAAGAAAAAGGACTGTAGAAAGAAGAAGTGGGTGACGGTAGAGAGGAAGACCTGAAAATAAGAAATTGGAAGTTATCTGTCTTTGGTTAGAGATTTCTATTTAAAGAGGTGGAATAACTGGATTGATAAAGAAAGCAAGAAGTGATCAGTATAGACTTACTATGATGGTATCTATTTCTCCCTTTTCTATTTGCTTGTTGATGCCTTTTTATTGCTCTCGTCGACAACCACTGGAATCATGCCAACCAGTTGTTTCCCTTCGTCGGTGAGCTTGTCGATTCTCCTTTGGATCCATTCTTCAATGTAGCTTCTCATGGGGGCCACGTTGATTTCATCCTGGATTTTTATGTTGAAAAACTTGTTTTCTAATTTCCTTAGATCAATAGAAATACTATGTAGAGCCTATTCAATTTCTTCATTGTGTGTCGAATAGTCCACTAGCTAGTTGTCCACATCATCTTGACCATAGTCAAAGATGTTGTGAAACATTTCTAAAGACAACCCCTTTATAATATCAACTTGTTCATTGAAGGCTTGTTTGGTTAAGGAAAAGGGGTTGAGGATTAAGTTTGGGTCTTGAACCTCGTTAGTACTTCCGGCTAAGTCTATTTCAGTCAGGTTTCTGAATAATTATTCTTTCTCTGATATGTCTTGTTCACATGATTCGACAATGAGATGTAGGTTCTTAACTTTCTCTTTCCAGCATGTTTTTAATTGTTTGATCTAGTTTGGGGAGGGGAGATATTATTGTCTTCTTCTCGGATCTGAGATGTTTATGACATGGTTTAAAAAATGGATCATTATCTCTAGATAGAAATGTTCTTCATTTTTTAAATCCGCCTACAAATGTTCGTGCAAAGCATGTGCCCTCATTCGAAAGGAAGCTATATTTTGTGATGTTTCCCAGGCTTCAGTAATTAGCTCCATTATTTTCTTGATATTCTTCTCCACATATCCTCTATAGGATGTGAGGAGGCTGGAGGATCCTTTTAACTTCGTTACAGGGGTGGAAGACATGGTTTTTTCTAAAGGAATCACAAAAAATGGGGTAGGAATCAAAGCTTCCTCCAATTCCTTGATTTGATCATTCAACCTGGCATTCTTCGCTTCAATTCCTCCAATGGAATCATCAAGAGAATATTCGATTGCTCAGTGAAGTCGGGAGATTTGGGACGATTGCATGTTCCTAAGGTTAATCTTTGAACGAGATTTCCCTTTCTTATTTGTAACATCTCTCTTTTCAATAATTAAATTTTTAGATTGGCTGCCAAAAATATCGCTCTAGAATACGAAGGATTCATCTTCATAAAAAATGTCGGTCTCAGCTATTTCCATTGTGGAACTATGGTGCATCGCATCCATGGGATGATCGACTTTGTGGAACACGTCATCCACAATAGTCTCAAGTTGCATGTTCTCACCTTCAATTTCAGGCTCTTTCACTTGCCCTGCAACATTTTTTCTCTTCTTTGTCACAGGAAGCTTGTGAGAACTATCAATTTATCCATGAGGAGGGTTCTTATCTCCTCCTCTGTTTGAAGAATTATGGGTTGCTTTCTTACTGGGGTGGGTTGTTGGAGTGATTCTCCGTGATGTCGTTCTCTTGGAAGTGCTAGTCGGGGACTGGACACTCTTCTCACTGGAGCCTTTTCCCTGTTGTCTGTACAATTCATTTGTGCTTTGCAATGTCTCTACATCACCATCGTCAAGAGTAGGAGTGTTTTCATCATTGTCTCTATATTCGTTTAGGTGTGTATGGATAAAAGAACTGCTAAAGCCAACTTCTATTAAATGTTCTAGAAAAATCCCATCAGGGTCGAACCCTCTTAGCATTTCAACATATCTTAGGTTCAAGTTGTTTAAATGTCTTGCAAATTCTTCAATCTTGTTGACGTTCCTGAACACAAAGTCCCCGAATTTACAAGGCAGAGGAATGAACTGTTTTTTTCTTTTACCATGGAAAAAATGCAACCAATAGTTGTATTGCCTTGCTATTTATGTAACAAACATCTTGTCCGTGATGTGACATGGAAGGAAAGAAGGATTTTCCTTGGAGCCAAAATTCATTATTACACTGTAATGTTCCATTTGTTCAAGTGTCCCTTTCCTGTCCAAAAACTTGGTTTCCTGGAAAAACATCCGAGGAGCATCCTTTCCTAACAATAAATCTTTGAAAATCGAGACAAAGTCATTAAAAACCTCGTAAAAAAAATAGGAGGCCTTGTGCCTCGACAAGGCCTGGTACCATAACGTTACTGGGTCGAATTCATAGTTTATCTTCTTGGATAGAGACAATTTTGGAAACAAACAACAATGCGTTATCATGAAAACCAAGTAGGATGACATATAAACATTATTCTCGTATTTGAATTGTGACAATTGGGAACAAATTTCAATGGAAATTAGCTTCCCCCAATCAAAAAAGGCGTGTTCATTGACAGTGAAATACAAAATATAAAGAACCATCCGAGAAATGGTTGTCATGGATTCCTGTCCCGTTATTCTTGTAAACAACCAGGCAATTTCCTGAAATGGATTTCTAAAGGAAATGACCTGCAACTTTGTGATATCTTCAGGAACTGTTGTCGGGTCTTCTAGGAACTCGGGTAAGAGGTCCAACCCGTTATCATGTTTTTCTAGGAACTGCTTGCAGTCTTGTTCTCTAAAGGTAAATGTTGGCTCCAACAATCTTAAAATCTTGTGGAATACTTGAGGTGACAAAGAAACAGGAGAATGGTCACACAGTGGAATAATTCTTTGGCTTGAAATATATTTTTCAGTACACCAAGAGACCACCTCCTTACAGTCAAAAACTTTAGGGAAACAACCTGCACGAGCGATTCTAGAGGTCCAAATCACTTCGTTCTGGGTGAAACGAGATGAATAGTAAGAGTATGTCCTAGACCACTGGAAGTCCTGGTCCTCACTCTCGAAGATATTCACTTTATCTCCACAGAACTATTGTCGAGTTGCTTCCATAAGTTTACAAGAATGTTCGTTTTCTCCATAGGATGTTTGAATGAAGAGTTGGAAGGGATAATATAACCCTCCACAAATCTTGGTCCAATGCGTGTGAACAGGAGATCTCCTTGAGCCTTTCGCTCATTAATGACAATCTCGACGGTTGTTGCATGATGTGTTGTTAGCATTAAAGACTAGTAATTGCATACTTAGAAGTGGAAATATGGTGGGTACAGAGAAGAGCAATTAAGGATTGGAGATTTCATGAACGCGCCAATGCGACGACCTATGAAAGACATTCCATGTTGTCTAAGATGAACAATCGGAAGGGATAATATAAATCTCCACAGATCTTGGTTTAATGCGTATTAATGGGAGATCTCCTCGAGTGTTTCGCTCATTAATGACAATGTTGACGGTTCTTGCATGACGAGTTGTTAGAATCAACGCTTATTAATTGCATATTTAGAAAGAAGTACGAAGGTGGAAGGGACGGGAAAGAGCAATTAAGGAATGGCTAATTATCGAAAGCGGTCGTTCGGGCTTCAAAATAGGGTTACAAGGTATAACCATGAGAGGTGAGGGCCCGACGGTCAAATTGTATGTCTTGGAAGTTTTGAGTGCAAAATGCATAACACGGAAGAGGGCATGATGGGACAGTCCAGAGGTCAATTTGTATATCGTAGAACTTCGAGTACTGTTTGCAGGCCACAGAACATTGGAAGCGCAATCTTGATCCTGCATGTCCGATAACCCGCAATCAAAAAAGTGGCTAAGTATGGAATAGGGAAACGGTAGGCCGGACTCGTTTTCGTTAATATATGGAAATTTGTAATAGATATCCCATTACCTGGCAAGATCTTTTCTGCATGTTTCTGGGCAAGTTGTGTAGCGATAGTCAATGTGATTGTCTCGTCGAGCCTTTTTCTTATTAATAACAGTCTGTACGGTTGTTGCATGATGAACTGTTAGCATTAAACCTTGGTCGTTGCATACTTTGAAAGAAGTGCAAAGGTGGTGGGCATAGGAAATAGTGACTAGGAATTGGAGATTTTGTGAACCTGCCAACCAGAGGATCCGCGAAAGAGATTCCAATCAATGGGAAAGTATGGAAAGTGGTTGGACAAGCTCCAAACTAGGGTGACAAGGGTTCGCCAAGAGACATGACTCCCTGACGGTAAAATTGTATGTCTCAAAAATTTTGAGTGAAAAATGTGTAACACGGAAGACATGATGATGTGGGATTCCGACAGTCAATTTGTATATTGTGGAAGTCTGGGAGATCTCCTCGAGCCTTTCACTCATTAATGACAATCTTTACGATTCCTGCATGACAAACTATTACCATTAAATCTTACTAATTGCATATCCAGAAAGAAGTACAAAGGTCGTGGGGACAGGGAACAACAATTAAGGAATGGATAATTTTCGAAAGCAGTCGGTCGGGCTTCAAAATAGGGTTACAAGATATAACCAACAGAGATGAGGGCCTGAGTGTCAAATTGTATGTCTTATAAGTGTTGACCGCAAAACACGTAACACGGAAGAGGGTATGATGGGGCAGTCCAGCGGAAAAATTGTATATTGCGGAACTCCGGGTACTGTTTGCAAGTCGCGGAACATTGAAAACACAATTTTGAGCCCACCAGTCCGGGAACTTGCAATCGAAAAAGTGTCTAAGTATAGAATAGGGAAACGGTAGGCCAGACTCATTTTCGCTAATATATTGAAATTTGTAATAGATATCCCATTACCTGGAAAGATCTTTTCTGCATGTTTTTGGACAAGTTGTGTAGGGATAGTCAGTGTGACTATCTCCTTGAGCCTTTTGCTTATTAATGATGATATTTACGGTTGTTGCATGATGAACTCTTAGAATTAAACCTTTGTTTTTGCATATTTGGAAATAAGTCCGAAGGTGGAGGGCACAGGAAACAGTTACTAGGAATTGGAGATTTCATGAACCCGCCAACCCGAGGATCCAAAATAGGGTGCCAAGGGTTCCCCATAAGACGTGAGGCCCTGACGGTCAAATTGTATGGCTCAAAACTTTTGACTCCATAATGTGTAACACGAAAGAGGGGACGATGTGGGAGTCTGGCAATCAATTTGTATATCGCGAAGGTCCGGGTGTTGTTTGTAGGTCACAAAATAGTCAAAGTGCAATCTAGAGGCCAGAATAATTAATGTGCATTGGTAAGGGTGCGAATGTGGTGGGGATGGAATGGAGCGATAAATGCTTTGAAACTTTTTTTGAACCTGGGTACAGTGAAGCTTGCAAGTTGGAGGAGCCCGGGGTGGAATTGTAGATCACAGAATTTTTGGGTGCAAGATATATATCACGGAACACAAGGAAAAAACTGGGTACATATGGAAAGTAACGACGGTCGTTCGAAGTACCATAAATGGTGGTTTAATGTGTGTTAATGGGAGATGTCCTCGAGGTTTTTTATTTTTAATGCCAATTCTTTTGTACCAGTGTGTTGAGTTTTCACTAGTAAAACCATAATTAATGTGCATTGGGAAGGGCATGAAGGTAGTGGGGATGGAAGGCAGCGATAGATTCTTTGAAACTTTTGTGAACCCAGGTAGAGTGAAGCTTGCGATTTCAAGGAGTTCGGGGTGGAATTGTATATCACAGAAGTTTTGGGTGGAAGATGTATATCACAGAACAAGCGGCAAGAGAGTTCGATAGCGCCAACCCAGGAAACCACGACCATAAAATTGGCTAAGTATGGAAAGGAATGGTGGTCGGTTAGACTAGTGATGTGAGGATATAGATGGAGATGAAGATCTGTCATTCCTCCAACCCGTGAACCCGTGATCATAGAAAGGCGAATAAGTATATAACCAGAAAGGGATAATAGAGGGAAACAAGAAAAGGGAAAAAGGGGTACGTATCTCACATAACAACATCTACTATTCATTTATTAATGCCAATATTTTCGAACTTCTAGTGAGTTCTCACTAGTAAAAGAATAAATTGTAGATCACAGAAGTT
This sequence comes from Picea glauca, assembly GCA_000966675.3. Classification (NCBI taxonomy): domain Eukaryota; kingdom Viridiplantae; phylum Streptophyta; class Pinopsida; order Pinales; family Pinaceae; genus Picea; species Picea glauca. The sequence goes on along the minus strand of JZKD02S1733732.1, from coordinate 53,172 downwards.
TTGGGTGCAAGATGTATATGACAGAACAAGGGCATAAGAGTTCGATAGTGCTAACTCGGGACCCGGTGGTCAGATAATTGGCTAAGTATTGAAAGGGACGATGGTCAATCGGGCTCATGATGTGAATATATAGATGAATATGAGCATATGCCAATCCTCCAACCCAGGAAGTCGTGATCATAGAAATGAAACTAAGTATAGAACCAAAAAGGGATAATAAAGGGGAAGAAGACAAGGGAAAAATGGGTAAGTATAGAGGAGGGAAAAGAAAGGGGGAAATGAACATTTAGTCTCAGCTATGTAATATACTTGGAGGTTGACAAACACAACTTCAAGTTTAAAGAGAATTTGTTTATATTTATTCCAATAGTATTCATATTAATATATCTTAATAGATTATTTGTGGTCCAAATGTAAACCATCTTCCAATTTG
>JZKD02S1733732.1:15288-35814 GCA_000966675.3 Picea glauca | reverse complement strand
AATTTTATTATAAAAAGTAATGAACAAAAGAAATGTAAATCTCTTGCATACAATGCCAAAACAAGATATTTTGAATTCAAAGAACCTCCATGTAGTAACATGCTCGGGAGATGGCAAAGACATTTATCGAGAATATCCAAATCAATAGAGGGGAGGATGAAATACATATCCTGAACAAGAATATGAAGAAAAACTAATGAGGGAAGCAATGAAATTCTTTAGAAATATCGACCAAGACAAAGCAAACAAGGGAGGACATGAGAATATCTCATAAATTGTGCTAGATGAGTTTCTACAATTATTGAGAGAGAAACAATCGGTCGGTTGGTTGATCGACCGTCTGATCATTTTGAGAGAATATAATAAAGGAGATCAAAGACCAATCAAAAGTCCATGCCAATTATCAAAGGAAACACAAACAAATGACTTCGACCCACAAGTCAAACTTGAAATCGACGACCATCTGTTTAAACAAGTCCTTTGTCAACTTCGGGTCCCAAGTAATTATCCTTCTAAGAGAAACATGGATTCAACTCAGGAAACCCCTACTTTAGCCAGCAATGAATTTTCTAAAGTTAACAGATTAGAGGTTCATTGAACCGATTGGCACACTTAAAAGTGTAATAACATCCATAATGGGAATCCCAATGAGAGTCGATTTTGAAGTAATCAATCTGGTCGAAGGAATTCCTGCCTACCCTAGATTAGTTAGATGACTATGGGGTCAGAGCATGAAGGCTAAAATCTCACTAGAGAGAGACATAATCAAATTGAAAGGTAGTGGTATAAAAATCAAAATCCCATTAGACCCAAAATAAGGAAAACTGTGGATCAAGAAATGGGTTGAAGCTCACAAAGTCTGACGACTATACCAAGTAATGAATGAGAAAAAGGATAATGTCGAGCCAAATAGTGAAGGATAAATCTTATTCGGGTCTCCATTGTCAATAGGCCAAAACTCAAACATGGAATTATACAATTGGAAAATGTAAAATTATGAAGCACAAGACAAAGAGTGTTGGTCGATAGAAGCGATACCAATAAGACAATCCAAAGCATGCTTCTCAGTACAAGTAGTACCTATAGTGGTTGAAAGAAAGATAAAGCAAACACCAACACTAATCCTGAATCATCCACAGAAAAGGCAACCTATGTGGTTCAATGAGATGAACTCTTTGTCGATGCATGTCGACGAGGTGTCTAAGTGAGTCGAAGAACAAGGGAGGGAAGAAAGTCTAGTCAAGTCCTTCACATGACAAGCATCCCAATGGTAGGAGATGTTATCGCTCTCTAAATTCCCAATGGTTGTCAGGAGGTAGAAGAAATTTATCAGAGGTAACTTTATCCAACCACTTCGAAACTGGGATCTAGCCTTGCCAATTTCAAGGAGGGATCTCTATGTAAGTTTTAGATATGTTTCATGTTTCATATATTAGGCTAGTTAAATAAATAGGGTTGTTTTGTTGGTTTTATAAAATTGGCTGAAATATTGCTTACGCGTCCATTGGGCTATGGGGTCTGTGTTAAGGTTTGAGATCATAGAACATATTTTATTAGGTTTCTTCACAGGGCAGAATAATGCAAATGTTGGATCTTTGAGAATTAAAATGATGGATAGCAGAAATAGATGAGATAATCAACTATAATAAAGAAGCATTCAAGAATTTCTTTATCACAATATCAGAAGACAAACATTCAGATCTCTAAAATCCAGAAACAAAGTATATGAAGATAAATTATGCAACTTTATCTTCTTTTAAATGATCATATATAGAAAAACCAAATGATAAACGAAGTAAGATAAACTATTCAATGAAGAGGAGTAAACATCACCAACACTAACACACATGAATCCTCTGAATCGTCCTTTTTATTACTGGCACATCTCTTCAAAAATATTACAATTTACAGCTTGCTTGGGCATAAAGATAAACCCTCAATACTTCAAAGTTTGAAGTATTTATAGAAAAATTACAATTGATCCTGTCATTAATGATCAGGATGTGGTAGAATCCAAATCTAACTAACTAGATAACAAACTACATAATTATAGGGAATGCTAATGATCTATCGGATTCTTTGTGCTGATTTTGGGGAAGGTTTTTGGTGAGTCATCAACTTGACTTTGACTGCTCCACGTGCTGACTTGTACATCCACATCACCTTCTAGTCGATCAAGTCACAGAGGTCTTCCCATCTTTGCTGACTGGGAATAGTAACTTTGAGCAGCCTTCGATATACCTCATCTGTCTCTATGTACTTAGAAAAGGTGGGCTTGGTGATGAAAATATACTTTAGCTCGTGTTGAATACTCAGGTCTAATCGCAGAGTTTCCAAGAAGGCTTTTCCCATGATACTGCCCTGTATGCCTGCAAACTTGGAACCATCCTTTGCCACTGTTAGGATCTTTTGTTTGTAGTCTGAGAGAGTAATCAGCTTGTTATTGATCACAAATAAACTTGGAAGACCTTTCTTCTGCAAAGATTCAGCCTTGCTAAAAAACCTTTGTACTGCAACATGCATTGTCTAAACTCTCTCCTTGATTTGTAGTATTAACCCCCTCTTAGTCAAGACTTTCTTGACTTCGAGAATAGTTTTAGTCCTGTGCTCAATCTGCAGGACTTCCAAATCTTATTTTGATTTAGAATTTAATAATCTGATGATTTTGTTTGCCTCTGTAGGCATTTCTCCCAATTCTCCCTTTATCCTGTCGATGGTCTGTTTGGCTCTCTGCACTAGCTCATGCTATTCAAACATAATTTGTATCAAGGGCCATATCTCTGTCACTGATTGACAGATGTCCACCCAGATATTTTCTTTAGCCTTTGACAGTGTCTTAGCCATGACTGTTTCCCTCTGCAACTGCTGCAATTCTTGTTTGAGCCTCTTTGATTTATGCATCTCAGTGTTGTAGCTGACCTGGAATGTGGACTTCATATTTTGGAGATTTTGAATCTCTTCATGCAGTTTTCTGATTTCTTCCCCTTGTAGAGTCATGTCTTCCATCGCTTTTGCCAATTTCTCTGTTGCATCTAGAGTTGTTACTGAGGTTGTTGCTGGAATTTTCCCTGTGGTGGCTGATGTTGTCGTTGTTTTATTGACCCCTGTGATAGGAAATGCATTCAATGGTATCACTGACATTGGTACGTTATGATCCTTTTCTTTAACTGGCTTGTTTAGCTCGGCTTCCATTTCCTTAATATGAACGTTCTGCTCCATGATTAACTTCAACATCTCCTCTTTTTTGCCTTCAGTCTCGACCATCTCTTTAGCCTATGGGTCTTTAGTAGTAGATATTTTCAATTGTTTCCTCAGGGAGGCTATGTCAGCATTATTCTTTTTGATAAGATCTTTTGCTTCTTGATATTGGACAGATCATATCCAATCCTGAGTACCAGTTCCTCCATAGATTTTATTTTGTTATCCTTTGCGAAAGAGGACACCTTCTCCAGCTTCAGCTGAGCTTGGAAATTGTTCAAGGAAACCTATAACTCTGTTGCATTCATGGAGGTGTTAGCCAAGGTGGAGAAAATATTTTCTCTAGTCTGTCTTTGTAGATCCATCTGATCAGTTGGATGTACCTCTGCAACATCAAACTCGAATGTTTCCCTTTTGTAATAAAAAATTGTTTTGGCATGAGGTACCTGTGCCTGTAAGCAGGCCATGTGCATTCTCCCCTTCTCTGTATCAAAGGAGGATAGTAATCTATGTTGGGTTGTGGATGTTTTTTTCCAAAATTGAGCATAGGTACTATTTGTTAGCATCTCATTTTTCTTCTTAATCAGGTTATATTTCTCAAAAAGGTTCAGCCCTGCAGGCTCCTGTGAATCTCTGGTTGTTAATGTTGTATCACCCTGCTTCTTCGACGAGGAGGTGGAAATCGTCGACTGGATTCCTGAGTAAAAGAGAGAATGTTCACCTTCCATGACTGTAGTAGACTGAATCTCTTCTCCACCAGGCCCGTCAGGTGTATGATTATTCTTGGGCCTTTTTCTATAAACCTAGAAATCATCTGCTAAGACTTCAGTGACCGAGGGAGTTACAACTTTCCTGGGCATTTTCTCTACTGGTGCCTGAGGGGTATTAGTCTGTGAAATGTTGGCAGAAGGGGGTTGTTGTTCTGTACCTATCAGAGTGTTTTCCTCCCACTCTGTCTGGTTCTTGAACTTCTCAATTTATGGTTTGGTAACATGAGCATATGGAGATATTTTATTCCTTAGTTTGGTTTCTGCGATGACACCACAAGGATCGTAATGCCATGGGAAACTTTGCTTGAACTTCATATCAAGTAACAACTTGTTTGCTTCTTCTCATGTCACTCTGCTATTGCAGATGAAAGAACCTATTTGACCTTTGATCTTGAGATGCTATTTATTTTTAAAGGCCTCAAAATGAATGTCATCAGAGTTGATCATCTGTTTGATATACTCCAGGGAAAATATCCTGACAGGTAGGAACTTGGGTAACTTTTAGGGGGGAAGATCGCATCCATAGACTCTAATCTCTGTGTAATACTAGTACAAATACCAATCCCCTGTTTTAGCAAGGTCTGATAGGTGCATGATCCTTTGAATCTCTTTGTTTATTCTTGGTTCTTTCCGTCCACTTAACATTCTTACCAATGGGTGGTAAAACTGGCCGATCTAATGCTTAAAAATGGACTCAGACGAGTTCTTTCTTAACAATGATGTTCAGGCTGTAACTGGTTGTGTCTTACCATCTTTGTCGAGCTTCTGTAGGAATAAAGAAAACTTCTCTGACTGAAAAAATAGGAACATGTAGGCCAGTATTGACGAATATTTGAACATGCCTTTGGTGGGAAAATTGAAAATTTGCTCGTGAATTTTATCGGCCAGAAACTGGCTGAAATTGAACTGGGTGGTGGCCTTTTCTTCGGTGGAGAAAATGGACAAGAAAACCAGGATGGGTTCTTCCACCCATTCGTCTGAATAATACCCGAGCAAACAACACAGGGATGAAATGACTTGGTCACCTTTCACTGAGAACATGGAGGAATGGTAGGGGGGATTTTTCTTGGGAAATTGGGAACTCTCAGGGAGGAAAAGCTCAAAAATCTGCTCTCTCTATGGAAAAGACAACTTCTGGTACATTTCGGTTAGAATCTCAATGGTAAAATGAGAAAAGGATTCGAATTTGGGTATTTGCATCATCTGGTCAATGGTTTCGGGTGTAATGGTGAACATGATCTCTCCAGATGATGAAACGATAGCTCTCTGATTGGGAAGATAGTGCACCTAGCACTTGAGGGAGAACTTGGGGAAATGATGAATTTGGGGAAAATATACAGTGGGAGATTGGACTCCCAAATTCCAATCTCGTCACTCTGGTCCAGGAAGGTGTCTCTGAACCATGAGTGTAATTCAAAAAAATCAAATTCACATTTGGGTTATGAAATTAGGTAATATTTGTCGGCCAAAGGGATCCGATCAAGGTCAATGAGAGGTGGGAGGAATGGATTTTCATCAATCTCTGAATGTTTGGAATTTGGTGCCATCAATTCAACTAATACCTGCAAAATCTGAAAAATAATGATGTCGACTATAATTTGCAGGAATTAATGGCAGTTGTAGGCAGAAAAAGCAAAGAGGATGATGGTTTCAGTGGTGTCTGGATCGTGAATGGTGAAGAAATGGTGAAAACGGGATTATCTGGACGAACAGGTATATGTTGGGGCGCGGAGGACAAGTTAGCAGGTTAATGGATATGTTTGCCCACATTGATTGGCCAACCGATATCTTGGGGATGAGGTGGAGGGTAACAGATGGGTGACAGGTGCGTGAGGATGATGTGGAGGGTAGTGAGTGGAGGACAAGTGAATGAGATGTGATGTGTGACGGGTGATTGGGAGAAAGTACACTAAAAGAATAATGACGCATGACTTATAAGCGACGGTAGTGGAGTGTGACATCATGGGACGATGATGGTATGGAAAAATGGTATGGCGGTTAATCGGAGGGGGGGTAGGTGGTAACTAGTTTAGAGTAAGGGGGGTCCAAGTTAACACAATTGCACCACATTAGAATGGGGCCTACTGGGGAATACCACCAACTCATACCCCCCCTGTCGTTCAAGGTAGAATGGTCAGGGGGTCCAATATTACCTGTCGATCGTAGATCTGAGCGCTTTTTGCTCAACCATTGATCTATGTGGACCCTTTAATCACAGAGTGTGAATCATATTACATTACGGAAAACTTAGGATAGCACCATTTTGTGGGTTTTTTGCACTGCTCCCCTTTCATTTTTTCACCAAGGGGTTAGAACACAACATCCTAACATCAAATAAAAGAAACTAAGCCAACTTTATTCTGGTTTTATTGAAAGAAAAGCCAATTACCCTATGTATTAATCTATTCACCTAACACATTTAACCCAAATTAGAGTGTTGGGTTAAAAATTACTCTATCCTGGGGCTATTTGATCAAGTTTAAACTGTTTGATCAAATTTATTCACTAACTAATCTATCTGACTTGGCTAAGACTAAACAGTTTAGCCAATCTTTATTCACTAATCCTATCAGCATAAATTCAAAAAACTTGACCATGATTAGACTGTATGAATCAAGCCATTCTTATTGCATGGGGTTCATCATTTTTATTTTCATACCCTCTTTTATTCTCTCTTTTTTTTTTCTTTTGTAAATCATTTGTAGAATGAAATATTATTTACAACCAAAAATACAACAAGAGTACAAAATTTCCAGTCACCAGTTGATCCTATGAAACATAGGGTTATAACAGTGGCTCCACCTGGGGATGGTGCTCTCCTTGTGAGGTGCCAAGAACCTGCTTCCTAATGTCTTAAAAGATTTTCTCCATTGCTTCTTCTGCTACTTGATTTGTTTTATTTTGAAATTTTGGTGGTACTAGTCAGTGGCTTATGGCCTTCTATGCGGGCTTCAACCATCTGATCAACATCACCCACACATAACCTGAATGTAAAATGAATGGTTTGTACAGTGGAAATGGATGACTAGGTCCTTTATTGGGGTGGTAAATAATGCTTCAATATCCTTCCATTTACAGGTCCACCTGGCAGGTCTGTTCCATCACTGTCTTTTAGCAAAAATGCATTATTTCCTCTATATGCCTAAATGATGTAAGGGCCTTTCTAAAGGCTATCGAACTTTCCATGTTTACCCTTGTCCTCATTTCTAGAATCCCACTTCAGCACTAAATCCCCCAACTCAAAATCATCCTCTTTAGTTCTCTTATCATAGATCTTTTTGATGTTTTTATGGATAACCTAAGTCTTGTTGTACACTTATTCTCTGGACTACTGCAATTGAATCATCTGATTTATTCTCCACTGGGTATCATTTGGCTCTTCTTGCACTTATTGTAATAGTTTCATAACAGGGACCCCCAAAGAGGTAGGGAAAACTGCCTCAGTGCCATACACCAACTGGTATGGGGACGTACCAATTGATCTCTTAGTGGTCATTCTGTCAGCCCAAAGTGCAAAAACCAACTTGTTATGGCAGGATTTCTTGTTCTCTTGTAGCATTTTCTTAATGATATTCACCAGACTTTTATTTGGGGACTCAACCAGTCCATTTCCCTGAGGGTAATAAGTTGTGGAGTGTCCCAAAGTAATGTGGTACTGGACACAAAAATTTATAAGCTTTTTGGATCTGAAGGTCGTTTCATTGTCAGTTATGATTTTCCTAGGACATCCAAAACGAGATATAATATTAGTTTCCAAGAATTTAATGATGATAGAGTCAATGGTTTGCCTACATTCGTGAAGTAGTCTGTGGATATGAGGATCCACTTATGTTGGCCCGAAGAGGGTGGATGTATCTCTCCAATAAAGTCCAAACCCCATTGTTGGAATGGAGCTTCAATTGAGATTGGTTTCAAGGGCAGAGGCAGAAGCTTCTTTCTTCCTTTGAAAACTTGGCATTTGTGGCATGAGGTGACTTTTTGATGCACATCGACAAATAATGTGGGCCAGTAAAAACCAACTCTGAGAATCCTCTTAGCCGTTCTCTTCCAACTTAGGTGCCCGCCACAGTCTCGTGCATGGAAATCCTACAATACCTTGTCAGCTTCATCTTTTAATAGGCAATTAAGCAAGAAAACTCCAAGATCTTTCCAATAAAGGTTTCCATCTAGAATACAAAATTTCAATGCTTTCAGTTTCAAAAATCTGGCTTTAGTTTTAGTTAGACTAGGGGGAGCTTGTAAATTATGCAAGACAAATATGAGGTCTGCGTACCATGGAGAGTTTAGGAATACCTCTTTTACGTTTGGAGTCGCCTGCTCTCCCTACTCATCAATTACAACCAGGAAGTTAATATCTAAAGCATGGAAATTTGATTCAGCCATCAACTTGGCTAAACCTTGACATTTGATCAATTTTGTAGGTTTAATTTCTATATCATATTCTAGAATAACAACAATCCACTTTCCTCTCCTACCATGTGGATTATCTTGAGTCAGGATATCCTTCACCACTACATTTGGAACATAGGCAATAGTGTGAGAATGGAGAATATAAACTCTGAAATCTTTTATAGCTTTTACCAAGGCAAAATCTTGTTTCTCCATTATATTGTAGTTCAGCGTAACATCTCTCAGAGACTTACTGAAAAAGGTTATGGGTTGTTTGTACCCTTCATTGTTTCTCTACAATAGTACTGCTGCGATGGTGTGTTCAGATGTGAAAGAGAACAAATAGAAGTTTTTGGTGTAATATGGACTGATCAAAACTGGGGCTTGTGTAAGTGCATGTTTTACTTGCTCAAATGACAGTTTAGATTCAACGTTACATCTTATTTTTGTGTCCTTTTTCAGCATATTTGCGATGTTCCTGAGAAGTTCAGCCAAGTTGGGTATGAATCTTCTTAGGAAATTTATTTTACCAATGAATGATCGCAATTCTTTGATGTTCCTAGGGTGTTCCACTTTTTGGATGGCCTCTATTCTGCTCGGGTCTATTTTGATTTCATATTTAGAGATTATATGCCCAAACAACTCGTCTTCCTCTAAACCAGAAAGGGTTTTCTAGGGATTCAATGAAATCCCAAATTTTCTGCACTTCTCAAACACTTGTCTGAGATGATGTAAATGTTCCTCATTAGATTTGGAGTAGACAGTCAAATTGTACAAATATATGACTATAAACCTACCAAGTTCGTCCACAAAAGCAATATCCATTGCTCTTTGGAAGGTGGCACCAACATTCATCAAACCAAAGGGAATTTTCACATACATGAAAGTTCCTCAAGGTGTGGTGAAGGTTGTTTTCTCCTAGTCATCTGGGTGGACAAGAACTTGGTTGTAGCCCTAAAAACCATCTAGTAAGGAGATCCTACTAGCCCCAACTACCTTTTGTAAGATGTGGTCCATTTTAGGCAGAGGGTAGTTTTCTTTGAGAGAAACCTTGTTGAGGTTTCTGAAATCAATGCAAATCCTGATTTCACCAGTCTTCTTTCTGGTAGAAACTAGATTTGAAACCCACTTCGAAAATCTTAAGGGAACTATAATTTTGGCATCATACATCTTTTTAATCTCCTTTTATATCAGGGGAAGTAACTTGGGATTCATGCTCCTAATTTTTTTCCTAAAAGTTTTTTGTTCTTCTTTTATTGGGATTCTATGTTGTATGATACTTGTGTCATAAGATTTTAGATCCTCATAACCCCAAGCAAAGACGTCTACATATTCCTTAAACAGTTCAATGTATTTGCATTTTTGCTCAGGGGGTAAAGATTTGGAAAGTTTTGTCATCTTGGGTTTTTCCTCTGTTCCTATGTTACACTCTTCGACCTCTTTACCACTAGCTTCAATCTTTGGATTTTTGGCAACATTGTTAAAGTTGAACAATTCTTCTAAAGGAACTAGACCTCTAGGTAAAACGTTATTTTTCAATTGCAAAACATCATAATCTTCATCATTTTCATTCAATTCATATGAATCTTCTTTATTCAAACTGGCTTTTTCTAAGTCTGACTTATTACACAATCATCATCATTTTCTACATCTATATTTGTACATTCGAAATCATTCTTACACTGTAGGAAATCTTTAATTTTTTCATCGTTGCCAAATACCTACCAGTATCTGATGTTATTTGGGACAGTTGATCTGCACTTCACCTATACTGTGTATTGGCGAGTGGGACGAAAAGGTATTTTGCATGTAGTTGTTGACATAGCCAATCCATCTGCTAGTGTATTCTGTCCTCTTGGCATTACCTGCAAGTCGACTTCAGTGAAACATTGAAGAGAATCCAAAGCAACATTCCTATAAGATCCAAGTCTAGGATGTTTAGCCGCATACTCACCTTTAATTTTCTTAATGACCAATTCAGAGTCACCTCTTACCATAATATTTTTGGCACCAACCTTCTTCAGTAGCTTCAAACCGAGCATCAAAGCTTCATACTCAGCTATGTCGTTAGTGCACTGGAAATTCAGTTTGTAAGAGTGGCTCTCTGAATACCTTGATTTATGATTATGAAACCAAACTCTCACTCCAGCTCCCTCTTTCCTCATAGATCTGTTAAAATCCATACTACAGAAATCTGTTGGTAGTTCATCACTTTCAATTGTTACAGTTTTTTTTTCCTCGGTGATTGTTTGATTCTCCTCCAGGCTAGATAAATCACCTTCTAACTGTGCAATCTGATTATCGAGGTCACCATCATTGTACAATATGGATGAATCCATATCAGAGTAGACATAGTATAATGGGTAGTTGTGGGGTTTTTATTGACTACTGACCATATACTTCATCAGAGTCTCTCTATACAGTCTTCCCTGTTATCCAAATATCGGGATGGTGGAAAAAGACATATCTAACTACAAAGTGCCCTTCAACTTAGCTCCCCAAGATCTAGATAACAACATATCATATTTCAGGGGAATGTCTGCAACCACGATATCCATCACCATGCTTTTTGTTGGGATTTGAGCCAGGGTGATGCAGAAATCTTTAATTAGCCCTATGCATTTGACTTTGCTAGAGTCAAAAGAGTACAAGTATTTCTAGGATCTGGTGATATCAAGCCCCAACTTTTCCATCACAACTTTGGGCATCAAATTATGAGAAGCGCCTGAATCAAGCATAGCGTTGTGTAGAGTCTTGTTATGGATGTTCAAACTTATGTAGAAATTGGGGAAAATGCCAGTGTCAATCTGTCCATCAACTTTAAGACCGAACAAAAACTCTGGTTGATCATATGCAACATTTACATTATTTGTACATACCACTGGCTCAATATACAATGATTTTGTGCTTATTTCCAGTTCAATGCTTAATTCTTTGATCACCTGTGATCTATAAGAATGTTTTCTCATTAGTTCTGATAGGGAATAGGGATTTTTTACTTAGACAGTTCACTTTCCAGGATGAAAATGCTTGCAGTTTTGTTTTGAATCTGCAATTCTGGTTTGTCAGCCATGCTCCTTTGTGCCAAAGTACTTGACTAACTTGTAGATGCAACCTCTGTTTGAGTTGTTCTTGATGAAGTTTCCGAATTTATTTTTGCAGAATTTTTAGACTTGTTCTTCTCAGGGGCTTTCTTGGGGGAAACATCTGAGGTTTTCTTGGTTTCAGAAGTTTTCTTAGTCTCATCAGCCTTCTTTGTTGGAATGTCGTTAGTCTTCTTGCTTCTCAAGTTACTAGGTCTGTGGACCTCCATTATGGAAATTTCAAAGGCATGTTGTTCTGTTTCTTCCTCTTCCTCATTTACCTCAGTTTGTGAAAGTAAAAATAGTTCATGTTCCTCCTGGGTGAGAAAAATGGACTCATTGTCATTAACCCCCATGAGGTTTATGTGCAGATCATCCAACTCTTCTATTACCTCTTCCCCTTCGTCGACATAGTTTTATTGTAGGGGAGGCTGAATCTGCTGATCAAGCCCTCTCTGTTCCCTTTGGTCTCTGGGATCTCTTTTCCTGATTTGGGTAGGGTTCCTTCTAAAGTTTGGATTTCAAATCTAAGGAGAAGCTTGATTTTCCCTGGGTGGATTTATGTCGGCAATGGTTAGCCTCTCCATCATTCTCTCCATAGTTCTGGCTATGAAATCTAGTTTATCATCTGAAGAGGAAGTGGAAGGATCTTCTTTGATTGTAACGCTTCTTTTTGTTCTTTGCCTGGCTCTTCTGGATAAGAGATTTGCTTCCACGCTCACTGCACTTTTCTGCATGTCTTCCAGGGTGACATAATTTCTCTCCCTTAGCTGGTATGACATATTAGCATCAAATCCTTTGAGGAATTTGATTAATTCCAAACCTGGAGGAGGATTGATATCAACTCGAATTGCGTTGTAAAGGTTGATGAAACGAATGTAGTAATCCTGCACTGTTTCGCCTTGGTTCCTTATGATATTCTCGTATTCTGATAAAATCTAGAGAGGATTTTTCTTTACATCCCATCTGTCGAGAAAAATTTGCTGAAAAGAAGCAATGTCAACTATAGTAGCAGGGCGTAAATATTTGAACCATATTTTGACTTCTCTGGTTAAAATCTGTGCAAAAAGTCTCATTTGGAGGTCTGCCTCATTGAATTCCTGCAAATCAAAGTAGTCATTCATCTTATCAACATTTTGTTGTGCATTAAGAGGTCCAATACCATCAAACTCGGGAAGTCTGGTTTGATAGTCCTGGAGCATGGCATGTAGGGGAGCGACCAACACCAAGGGAGCATATCTTGCTGTCATGACTGGTGGAGGAGGCTGATAAATGACTTGTATGATGGGAGGAGAAGTAACAGAAGATGCAGAAGATGTAGCACTGGGAGGGATGGGGTGAGCTACTTCAGGCTTGACAGAAGCTGCAACAATATTTAGGGCAGAAGGTTCAACTGACTGTTGGAAATGGGCTTTGTACAAGGCTTGATCAAGATCTGCTACTAGATTTTCTAACTTGTCAAATTCTTGAAGAAACCATTGGTCAAAGTCTACTCTGGGACAAAGTATTAGGGGTCCTGGGTTGTAGGATGGTTTGATATAGGACTGTTTCACTCACAAAGCTGTCGGATTTGGTTCTAAAAGGGATTTGTTCAAAGGATATGTCAAACTTAAGATCCTGGATGACAACAAGCTTCTCTGGGAGAGAAGTGGACCTTTGAAGAGAACTGTGACTCCCAGAACCTTCTACAGTGTTTCTCTTTCTGAGTAACTTTTCTGGATCATCTACTGCTGCTGTAGGTTGTGGATCAGGGTGAGATCTAGTGTAAAATCTTTTAGGAGCCATATTTTTTTATTTTTTTTAAGAAATCTAAACCAATATATACAAACTTTAACAACCTCTGAACATTATCTCTTTATAAGTTAAATTTTATGATTGGTTTAGAAATAAAGTTTTCTTTATCTAGGGAAAATAAATCATAGGATGGAAAGTTTGTTCAGTTCCCCAGTACAGTCACCACTATGTTATCGCTCTGTAAATTCCCAGAGGTTGTCAGGAGGTAGAAGAAATTTATCAGAGGTAACTTTATCTAACCACTTTGAAACTCAGATTTAGCCCTGTCGGTTTCAAAGAGGAATCTCTCTGTAAGATGTAGATATGTTTCAGGGTTTCAGATATTAGACTAGTTAAATAAATAGGGTTGGTTTTATAAAATTGGCTGAAATATTTCTTACGCGTCCATTGGGCTATGGGGTCTATGTTAAGGTTTGAGATTAGAGAAATTTTTTTATTAGGTTTCTTCACAGGGCAGGATAATGAAAATGTTGGATCTTTGAGAATTAAAATGATGGATAGCAAAAATAGATGAGATAATCAACTATAACAAAGAAGAATTCAAGAATTTCTTTATCACAATATCAAAAGACAAACATTCATATCTCTAAAATCCAGAAACAGAGTATACAAAGATAAATTCTGCAACTTTAACTTCTTTTAAATGATCAGATATAGAAAAACCAAATGATAAATGAAGTAAGATAAACTATTCAACGAAGAGGAGTAAACATCACCAACACTAACACACAGGAATCCTATGAATCGTCCTTTTTATTACTGGCAGATCTCTTCAAAAAGATTATAGTTTACAACTTGATTGGGCATAAAGATCAAACCTCAATACTTTTAAGTTTGAAGTATTTATAGAAAAATTACAATTGATCCTATCATTAATGATCAGGACGTGGTGGAATCCAAATCTAACTAACTAGATAAAAAACTACATAATTCTAGGGAATGCTAATGATCTTTCGGATTCTTTGTGATGATTTCGGGGAAGGTTGTTGGTGAGTCATCAACTTGAATTTGACTACTCCGCATGATGACTTGTACATCCACATCACCTTCTAGTCGATCAAGTCACACATGTCTTCCCATCTCTGTTGACTGGGAATAGTAACTTTGAGCAGCCTTCGATATACCTCATCTGTTTCTGTGTACTTAGCGAAGGTGGGCTTGGTGATGAAAATATACTTTATCTCATTTTGAATACTCAGGTCTAATCATAGATTTTCCAAGAAGGCTTTTCCCGTGATACTGCCATGTATGCCTGCAAACTTGGACCTGTCCTTTGCCACTGTCAAGATATTTTTTTTGTAGTCTAAGAGAGTAATTAACTTGTTTTTTATCACAAATAAACTTGGAATACCTCTCTTGTGCAAAGAGTCGGCTTTGCTAAAAAACCTATGTACTGCAACATCCATTGTCTGGAATCTCTCCTTGAGTTGTAGCATTAAGCCCCTCTTAGTCAAGACTTTCTTGACTTCGAGAATAGTTTCAGTCCTGTCCTCAATCTGCAGGGATTCCAACTCTTTTTTTGATTTAGAATTTAAGAATCTGATGATTTTGTTTTCCTCTATAAGAATTTCTCACAATTCTCCCTTCATCCTATCATTGGCCTACCTAGCTCTCTGCACTAGCTCATGTTATTCAAACATAATTTGTATCAGGGGCCATATCTCTGTCACTGATTGAAAGATGTCCATCCAGATATTTTCTATAGCCTCTGACAATGTCTTAGCCATGATTGTTTCCCTCTGCATCTGCTACAATTCATGTTTGAGCCTCTCTAATTTATGCATCTCAGTGTTGTAGCTGACCTATAATCTGGACTTTATCTTTTGGAGATTTTGAATCTCTTCATGTAGTTTTTTGATTTTTGCCCCTTGCAGAGTCATGTCTTCCATCGCTTTTGCGAATTTCTCTACTGCATCTGGAGCTGTTACTAAGGTTGCTGCTAGAATTTCCCCTGTGGTGGTTGATGTCATCGTTGTTGTACTGAATCCTGTGATAGGAAAAGCATTCAATGGTATGGCTACCATTGGTATGTTCTGCTCCTTTTCCTTAACTAGCTTGTCCAGATCAGCTTCCATTTCCTTAATCCGAGCGTTTTGCTCCATGATTAACTTCAACATCTCCTCTTTCTGGCCTTCAGTCTCGACCATCTCTTTATCCTGTGGGTCTTCAGTAGCAGAGATTTACAATTGTTTCCTCAGGGAGGCTATGTCAGCATTCTTCTTTTTGATAAGATCTTCTGCTGCTTTGATATTGGATGGATCATATCCAATCCTGAGTACCAGTTCCTCAAGAGATTTTATTTTGTTATCCTTTTCCAAAGAGGACACCTTCTCCAGCTTCAGCTGAATCTGGACATTGTTCAAGGAAACCTATAACTTTGTTTCATTCATGGATGTGTTTTACAAGGTGGAGAAAATCATTTCTCCAGTCTGTCTATGCAAATCCATCTGATCAACTGGATATACCTCTGCAACATCAAACTTGAATGTTTCCCTTTTGTATTCAAAAATTGTTTTGGGCTGAGGTACTTGTGCCTACAAGTAGGCCATGTGCATTCTCCCCTTCTCTGTATCAAAGGCAGATAGTAATCTATGTTGGGCCATGGATGTTTGTTTCCAAAATTGAGCATAGGTACTATTTGTCAGCATCTCGTTTTTTTTCTTAATCAGGTTATATTTAACAAAAAGGTTTATCCCTGCAGGCTCCAGTGCAACTTTGGTTGTTAATGTTGTATTTCCCTTCTTCTTCGATGAGGAGGTGTACATAATCGGCTGGCTTCCTGAGGAAAAGAGAGAATGTTCACCTTCCATGACTGTAGTAGAATGAGTCTCTTTTCCACCAGACCTGTCAGGTGTATGACTGGTCTTGGGCCTTTTTCTATAAACCCGAAAATCATCTGCTGAGACTTCAGTGATCAAGGAATATACATCTTTCCTGGGTATTTTCTATGTTGGTGCCTAAGGGGTATTAGTATGTGAAATGTTGACAGAAGGGGGTTGTTGTTATGTATCTATCCGAGTGTTCTCCTCCCACTCTTTCTGGTTCATGAACTTCTCAATTTCTGGTTTGGGAACATGAGCATATGGAGAGATTGTATTCCTTAGTCTGGTTTCTGTGATGACACCAGAAGGATCGTAATGCCATGGGAAACTTTGCTTGAACTTCATCTCAAGTAAAAACTTGTTTGCTTCTTCTCCTATTGCTCTGCTATTGCATATGAAAGAACCTATTTGACCTTTAATCCTGAGTTGTTGTTTCTTTTTAAAGGCCACAAAATGAATGTCATCAGAGTTGATCATCTGTCTAATATACTCTAGGGAAAATATCATGATAGGTAGGAACTTGGATAACTGGTAGGGGGCCAACTCGCATCTGTAGACTCTTATCTCTGTGTGGGAAAATTGAAAAGTTGCTCCTGAATGTTATCTGCCAGAAATTGGTTGAAATTGAACTGGGTGGTGGCCTTTTCTTCAGTGGATAAAATGGACAAGAAACCCAGGATGGGATTGTCCACTGATTAGTCTGAATAATACCTGAGCAAAAAACACAGGGATTAAATGACTTGGTTACCTTTCACTGAGAACATGGCGGAATGGTAGGGGGAATTTTTCTTGGGAAATTGGTCACTCTTAGGGAGGAAAAGCTCAAAAATCTGTGCTCTCTAGGGAAAAGACAAATTATGGTACATTTCGGTTAGAATCTCAATGGTAAATGGAGAAAAGGATTCGGCTTTGGCTATTTTCATCATCTGGTCAATGATTTCAGGTGTAATGGTGAATAAGGTCTCCCTAAATGATGAAATGATAGCTCTCTTATTGGGAATAGAGCTATTGTCCCATGGGAAAGTCCCATGGTAGTGAAACCTAAGAAGAACGACCCAAAGAAGTTAAGAATATGTGTCAACTTCGGAGGATTAAATAAACTCATAGTGACTGATCCATTCTCGATGTCATTTGCCGACGATATTATGAATGAAGCGGCAGGACATGAGTGTTATTCCTTCACCGATGGATTCTCTAGACACAATCAAGTACCTATAGCAAAATAATACCATGAAAAAATTACACTTGTTTCTGAATTTACATCATTCGCATACAAAGTCATGCCATTTGGCCTAAAAAACATCCCAACATTCTTCTCGAGGATAGTGGTAAAAAAATTTCAAGAGCATATTTATAAAACAATGGCTATGTATTTTTACGACTGGACTATCTACAACCTATTAAAATAACACATCCAATGGTTAAGAATGATGTTGGAAAGATGCAGGAAAATCCATTTGTCTCTAAACATTAAAAAGTGCATCTTTGCCACACCTATAGGCATACTATTGGGCCATATTGTATGCAAGGATGGTATAAAAGTCGACATGGCAAAAATTAAAGTCATCCTCGAATTAAAACCACCAGTCAACCAGAAACAAATCAAAATATTCCTTGGACACACTGGATAATATAGAAAGTTCATCTGTCACTACTCTAACATCATTTTCTCAATCAACAAACTATTAAATAAAGAAGTCGAATTCCATTGGAGCCAAGAATGCGACAAATATTTTAAATTACTAAAACTAAAATTGGTGCACCCATCCTACGATTTCCATACTGTTCAAGGAAATTCCATGTTCATGTTGATGCCTCAAATGTCGTTGTTGGCTTGGTCTTATCCCAACCATATGAAAACATGGCCGACCACCTAAATGCATATGCTGGTCGAAAATTGAATAAAGTATAAAGGAACTACTTGACAACTGAACGCGAAGCCTTAACAATGATTTTTGTACTGCAAAAATTATGACACTATCTATTAGGAAATCCATTTACATTTTTCATGGACCATCAGGCGCTAAAATATTTAGTGAATAAACCGGTTCATCAAGGGAAAAATTTTCGATGGCTACTACTCTTTCAAGAATTTGACTTCGAAGTAGTATTCTGATCTGGAAAAAATAACGTCATCCCAAATCATCTGTCTCGACTAGAAACAGGAGAAGATCCAACTGGAATCAAGGATGATTTACCAGATGGGAATTTATTCAAGGTTGAAGCAGCTCCCAAAGAACTAGAAGAAATTACCAATTTTCTATAATACGGGAAGGAACCTGAAGATCTCCCAGCCAACAAATGAAAGATCCTAGCCATGAAAGCTGCACCATTCACACTCATGAATGGATACCTCTATAATCTAGGACTTGAAAAAACTATGTGAAGATGTGCATTAGAGCATGAATGTGAAGACATCATTAATGAGGCACATGCAGGCCCAACAGGAGGTCACTTTCAAGCTGACACGACAACCAAGAAAATACTTCAAGCAATTCTTTGGTGGATGACTTTACACAAATACTATTGAGAACATATAAAGAAATGTGACAAGTGTCAGAGGATAGGCTGACCATTATGGAAAAATTAAATTCCCCTGCATTCCATAAACCCTAGTCTACCATTTGAAATCTAGGCCATTGATTTTGTCAGTCCTTTCCCAAAAAGAGAAAAAATTCCAGAAGAAAAATACATCATTACAGTTGTCGAGTAGTTAACCAAATGGGTAGAAGCAGAACCAGTTGAGAATTGCACAAAGGAAACAACTATAAAATTCATGTACAAAAATATAGTAACCAAATTCGGCTGCCCTTTGACAACAATCAATGATCAAGGAACCCACTTCATCAATAGTACAATTAAAGTATTTCTTAAGAAAATCATGATCGACCATAGAAAGACAGTTTCATATCATCCACAACCTAATGGATCCGTCGAAGAATTTAATAAGAAATTACACAAGGGCCCGACAAAAATATGTGGACTTGACATAGATGATTGGGATGATAAATTTCCAGCAATACTCTACGCGTATAGAAAAACATACAAAAGATTGACTTGCCAGACTCCCTTTAAACTAGTCTATGGTCAAGAAGCAGTGATCCCACTACACTTCTATGCAAACACAGGTTGGATAACCTCCATCTTTGAATTCAATCATGTGCTCAACATAATACAATGATTCTACCAACTAAACCAATTATAATAAGAAATGATGTTAGTGCAACAACATCAGGAAATTCAAAATAATCAGCGGAAATCTTGGCATGAATGACATCTTAAGAAGAAATACATCAATGACGGAGACATGGTATTGTTATACGATAGTCCGGTAAAAGGAAAACCAAGGAATATAGAAACTGCATGGTTGGGTCTGTATGTGGTCGAGGATATCCAACCTTCAAGAGAAGTACAATTAAAAACATTGCAAAGTCACCCTTTCAAGAAATTAGTCAATGGGGCCCGCTTAAAAATATATCACACATAACAATCTAAATTTATGCTAGTGAAAACCTCTTCGAGGGCATTGGTAGGACTCGACTCGGTCGAAAACCTCTCAGGGCAGCCTAGGTCAAAAGTGAGAATAAAAGAACAAATAAATAAAAAATAAAATAAAGACAAGATAAAGCAATAAACAAGATAAACAAGATTAAGGACATAAAAGTCAAGAAATCAAAATTAAGAAAGCAATAAACAAGTCGGTTACCACAAGTAGGTACAAAAAACCGATCTACAATTATAATTTATATGACCTACACAAATTATCAAAACATTTATTCACACCAAAATACTCGAAGATGAGAAGAGAACAGATTCCCTGGTTAACACTCAGAGAGGAAACACAAAAATCAAGAGAAATATCAGTACCTAGACAAGATTTGCACCATCACTTAAACAAGTGTACCACTCAATCAATTGAAAGAGAAGAGCATCATCCAGTTGAATGAACAACTCATCAATACAATAAATGTGAATTACGAAGATCAAGCGAGCAGGAAAAATATGAAGTAAGAAAGTGTGTGAACAATACTTCAAGCAAACAAGAATATCTTCAACAAAGCAAGCATGTATTCAAAAGGCCGAGCATTAGTAGAATTGACAAGAAATTCAAAATTAACACAGTCAGATGCTACAACTGGAGGCCTTCGACCAACTAGAAGAACCAACCCGACCAAGAAACACAAGTGAATGTCGACCAAGTTGAGTGAACCCCTCGAGAAACTAAAATCAATATAGTCGACGTGTCCAAACCACGAGAGTGCATTAATGTCATTAATTCTCGACGAGACAAGTTCAATCGTTGTTCCACCGTCAACATAGAAGTCCCCTCACACGACTAAATAATCAATTTTGACACCACTATCAAGAGAGACAAATTAATATTACCGATGGAAGAATTAAAGTCCCTGCTCCATCTCTCGCTTATAAATTTGGACGAGGCATACTACTTCACCTCACTTCTGTTTACAC
>JZKD02S1733721.1:53319-67329 GCA_000966675.3 Picea glauca | reverse complement strand
ATCTCCTCAAATAAATTGGTGGAGATTTTTCTTTTTAGATGATAGAATGTGGTCCAAAATTTATTTCAAAAGTTTTGTAGGTAGGTTAGAGAGTCTATTTTCTGTAAATAAACTCAGAAAGAACTTTTGATTTGGTTTGGTCAAGCAAAAGATAGAATCTTAGGTTTCGGTGGTTTAGGCGAGCCTGAAACGCACTCATTAACCACCGAAAGCCTTCGCTCTTGGTAGTTAAGAGGGAAAAGCAAAAACTCAGTTAACTACCGAAAAGATTTCAATGGGAAAAATGAAAAGCCCGTGCTTTCGCACGAGCCAGTTGTCAATTGGCGCAATCATGAAGACATAACCGTCGAAAGTCCATGGAGGTGGTAAGGTATGCATGTTCTTGTTGTATCTATCCGAAGATTGATACCCTGTTGTCCTTTTAACTGCATTTGTCATTTCAAAATTAAGGTTCGGCAAAGACACAGAAACTCATGTGTGTTTCCCGACTAACATAAATGATTAGTCATGTAGCCCCTCACTATCTCCAGTCACGAGGACACAAATCCATTATGACCCCGATTAATCTCTGATTTGATCTCCATTTGTTATCAATTCGAATCCGGAAGTCATTGTGACAGTCTTGAGCCCGTGATTTCATCAAGCAAACACATATCCAGAGACCATAATCCCATTTTTTGTGGTGATTGCCAAGTGCAGTTCGAGTTTAGCAAATTGCTATCAAGTCAATTATCATACCAATCAAGCCAAGTTGAGTCATCGCGTAGTTCAAATCCCATATTGTTTCAATTTAATTGTATATATCACCGAAACTCGAAATTTTCGACATATATTCAATCAGTCTGTTGCCTAAATTCGGTTAGTGATTGGGCTTTACGATCAGAATTCCGAGTCACCCTATCCCATTTGTTTTTCTCTGATTCGTTCTCCCTATCACCCCAAATCATAGAGTCTTTGTCTCTCTGGCACAAAGTTTTTTCACTAAATCATAGGTACAGGTCAGCAATTACTAAATGCCGAAAGCAGGGCCAGTTCTAAGGGCTGAATTGGATGGAGTTTGGTACCTTGAGGCTCACCCTAAGGTGGCCGAATTCTTCAAGCAAACTGGAGTCTATACGTATTGTGAAAAACTGGCAGATTTTCACCAACAGGTGTCCGAAACCTTTGCTAGCTCGTATGATGGAAGAACCACAATAGTGGGAAAGGAGAAGATTGTGGTTGATTAAGCAGCCATAGCTGAGTTCACTGGTCTCCCCAGAACAGGTGATTGTTGGTTCTAATCAACTGTACCTTCAAACATTGAATTTAGATCCTATCTACAGCCTCTGCACAAAGATCTTACATGGAAAAAAGGCATATCAATGTCTTATCTAGAACCTAAATGGAAATCTCTCTTGAAGGAAATCTTTGTCTATATCACCTGTGAAGGTAGATATAACAGAGTCATGTTCTACCACTTCAAAATTTTAAATCACTTCACAGGGAGATCTCCCATCAATTTACCATTTTACTTGCACAAAGCCCTCAAAAAAATGGCTAGGCAGGTCAAGGCCAAGCCCACTAAGGTGGCAAGTAGATTGTCTCATCAAGGACTCATTACTCTCATTATCAAAGAGTCATTGAAAAAAAGGCAGGTAGATTGGAACTACTTCCTCTTCTGGAATGAATTCCAGACTGATTGGCAATAGGAGGAGAAGGGTAAAAACACTACCACTAAGAAGATCATTACTCCTAAAAGCAGTTATAGAAAACGAAAGGGTATCTCACCACTAAGAGAACCAATAGAATCATCCTCTGTTAAAAGAAAAAAGAATCAAAAGAAAGTTACAGTTTGAGGGTGAGCAGACCAAGGACCTTGCTGAAGGAAGTAACCCTTTAAACTTACCATATAGTGACTCAGAGCCAGAACATGAGTTAGCAGAGACACAAGGTGATGAAAAAACTGGACAAGTTGTAGAATATTGTCCCAAATTTCCCTCACCAAATTCCCCAGAGGCACACAGTCCACCATTGGAAAAAGCTTCTTCAAGCAAGCCTAAAGCATCTAAGGCACGAAAAATCAATAAACTCCTGCAACAAGTCTATGAAATGGAAGTCTTAGAAAGAGTTATTAAAAAAGCAAATACAGACTTGACTGAAATAAATGCAGGACTTTTCAACATGAACCAAAGTCTCAAAGAAAAGCATGATAAAATCAAAGACAGGAACAGGGTGTTGATAAGGGAGAACGTGAAGTTGTACAGGCAGCTTAGAATTCTGAGGATGAAATTAAAAGATTCTCAATCGCCAACACAGGATCAAACAGGTTTGGAAACTCTAGCCAACTTAGCTACAACCATGGTAGATATACCTCAGTCTTCCACACAACAAGTTGAAGTTTGAAGATCTACACGAAGAGGAGTTGCATCATCCAAAAGACATTGAACACTCAGCAAAGCATCAAGGTAATCATTTCTGCAATTTTGAAGTTTTGAAAAAGCTAAGTTTTCGGTGGTTTAGGTGAACATGATGACTGTTCATTAACCACTGAAAGCTTTTCTTTCAGTAGTTAATCCACCCAGAAGTCTTCTATGTTAACCTCTGAAACCTGTAATTGGATAGTGGAAGATAAATTTTTCATAGATCGAGGTTTTTTCGATCCAAATCATTTGAAACACTCATGATGGATTGATGATGAATTATATATTTAGTTTCAAGATCCATTTTTGGTGCATAAGGATTAGAAAAGGTGGCCAAGTTGGTTTTGGCACCTATTGTGGTGGAAACAAATTGGATTTTTTGCACATCTCAACAAATTCGAATTGTATCTCTTGGAAGAGTCATCACTCATCCTTGGAAGGCTATTTTTCACTACACAATGACTCTACAAGATATGAAGACCATGAAATGTGGGATTGACCTCATTTTGAGGATCATTCCCTATCTTTTGCAAACTGAATTTTGACTTTCTATCTTTAGTGTATCTGATCCATGCTTTTAGGATCTCAAAACTACATTGTAAAGCTATAAAGCTAAAGGTAGAAGATGAACTAAAGGTTCGATTTTGAGTTCTATATGCTATTGTTTTGTATGAAAGACAGTTTTTTTAATATATCATCCCATGAGCTTCTTTCATTTGTTATTGTCATACCTTCTTTCATCTTTGTCTATGCTTATGAGTGGAATTAGTTCTTTTGTCTCTGTTTAATGATCTTATGGTAACTGTCATCTTACTTTTGATTGTTAAGAAAGAATCACAAGCATCTTTGGCTAGTTTGTTGACCCATCATATATATGGTTTTATGTATGTTTTGCTTAACTGATTAGTTTTCTTATCCATTTGTCATACAAACCTATCTGACAATAGCTCTTGAAGGCCTTGTGTTGCATGAATATAGCTAAGATTGTCTTGAGAATACAATCTAGAGGTTAAGATATTCATCTTGATCCAGACCCACACCTATTATTGAGAAAATAGTTTCCAAAAAGATTAATTTACCAGGCATCTCTGACTTACAGCCTAGGAGAGTTTCCTAGAGTGATAACAGAATCTTCGATAATAACTTTCAAGACCCATGAATGATCCAACCTCTATGGCATTTCTTGGTGTTTTCCAACCTCTAATGGCCTTTATCTTCTCGAGATCAACTGTTATCCCATATTTTGAAATAATATGATCTAAGTAATGAATCTTCTTTTGATAGAATATGCACTTACTTAACTTGGCATACAACTTGTTCTCTCTTAAAAAATTTAGCACCATTCTTAAATGTTTCTCATGTTCTTACTCTGTTAGCGATTATTTTTGTTTTAGGCACAAAAGTACCCAGGTCTGCAGGTTGCACTGGAAGCGCCCAAGCGCAGCGTGGGAGAAACCCTTTTTTCGGTAGAAAGTCAAGCGAGCGGGCAAAATATCGTTGGCAACATCCAAGATCTATTTACAAAGTAGATCGACAGTCATCGGGTTTTCAGAGCTACCGTGTTGCCTGAAGTTTAGCGCTAGAGGGAGCACCAATAGTTAAAATCAGACTTGGGTCATCTGATCAAATTGGGACAGGTGGCAGCCAGTCGCCTATCGGGGATCGACGTTTCGGAAGTCAAGGAGTCGTCCATTCATTACAGTTGAAATTGCCGATCGACGAAACGCCAAAAGCGCCTTTGGCGCTGAGCCTATGGTCTTAGACCCAGGTCTTATCAAGCGAGCCTGTGAAGGGGGGACAACCCCTTTTGTAATAGCGAATCTACCTCAGTCGTTCATCTCAAGGACACGCGGCATGCATCCGTGCCATGTAGGAATTTAGGAGTTTGAGCGGTAAGTGCTCCTTGCATTTTCGTATTTTGAAACCCCGAAACCCGAAAGGCCGATAGCGCCTAGAATCAGGTCTGTGGTTTTGGTGTCTTGTCATAAAGGAATAAGCCTGGAGGAGGGGCGCTAATGTTCAGCATTTGGCCACTCGAGCCCCAAAGTGCCGAGTCGAGTCTTAGAAGGTGGACACTGTGTTTTTCAGAGGCTGGTTTGACATGATCAAGAGCTTGGTACCTGCTGGAATTGAATAAAGAAGAGAGAGGGTGGGTGAAACCTCGCCTCACTCATTTATTGCAAGAGTATGGATGTCCTAGCTAAAAGTATACCCAAGATGGTCCTCTGTACTGGTTATTTTCATGAAAGCCATGCCGAGTCTTCAGCTCGCCAGGGGAGCCTGCACACGCTAATTCAGTATTTAAGGGCTCAGCTACCCCCTGGCATGAGCCATGCAGAATTAAGGTGGCGTGTGACCGAGGAATGTAGGCCAGATTTGATTGAGGAGACGCCATACATTGAAGGTCCTGGGACGCCTCTGCGAGGAGAAGTGGGGGAAAAGTATATGTAGGCATTTTTTCCATTTTTGTAGGTATCGATGGTAGAGCTAAGCTCCCGATTGTAAAGTTTTAGCACAGACTCTAGTTCTCTGGTTATGCATCTGTATATGAGATTTCTTGCTTTATGATAGACAGTCTTTCTTACTTCGTCTAATTTTCATCTCATGCTAAGAGAATTCGTGAACGAATGATTCGTGCGGATCATTGCTATTATGTCATGATAAAGGATTTATTTATGCATTATTGTATTCTCTGGTTTTCTGTGTTTGAGCGCAAGAAGGTCTTGTGTTTGGATGCCTTCTTCTACAGTCTATTAGAAACCTGATGTTTACTACAGACCTTCGCATCTCTATGATATAATTCTTCCCCTTACTCACCCTTACTACACCTCATTGTCTGAAGTTCATGCAAGACCTCACCTGCCCTTGCATTCTTGGCCTAGTTTCAAAGTTCAAACGATATTGTCCGAGTTTCCTTCCATTCGATCAATCCTTTTTATACCCATTACAAACTATCATGACATAAACTGATGGGCATTGGGCTCTGCTCTTGCAAGCAATCCATGAGTGACTTCCGACGCTAACATTTCTGGCGTCGTTGCTGGGGACGAAGTTGAAGATTTTCCCCGGATTTGAACAACATTGAGCCTCTGGATCCTGAAGGTGCATCGGGTATCAGAGCCTTCAAAGATTGCTGCTGTGCACCTGGCGACTCCATTTTGATGACTCCACTGTGGAGAACCTGCCGCGTCAACTGTGGCTTTCAGAGGCAGACACATGCGGTCCCATCCTCAACTGCCTCTAGCTACACCTGGAACGGATCGGGAGGTGGCTCTCGGTAAAGGAAAATATTCTCAAGGAGAATCCGCCGCTGAACCAGGTAATCCATTGTCTCCCTTTATGGAAACTCCATTCTCTCCACCTCAGTTTCCTGACAGACCGTCGTCTGAAGTTTCCCGTTTCTTGAATTTCGGGAGTGTTTCTGTTGAGGTTTCCCCCCCTGGTCTGGGATTAGTGGGAGAAATCCTTGTCACTCTCGTCTCCTCTGAAGCCGTATCCTGGCGTAGACCTGCGACCACAGAATATTTCCCCGCTCCGAGATTTAGCGCTTCTCCTCTTGTCGTGGTCACCGCCTATGCACAAAGAGAAGCATTCGTCGGCTTAAGCTCACTATCCTTCTCCCTTAATCCCCTGTTGTTTCCCACTCCCCTTAGAAGCCCATCCCCAGTATCCTCATTTCAAACTCCTTCTCCTTCGAGTTCTCCTCCGCATAATATCCCTATGGCTGGACCAAATCCCCCTATGACCAGAATG
Organism: Picea glauca; assembly: GCA_000966675.3. Lineage (NCBI taxonomy): Eukaryota > Viridiplantae > Streptophyta > Pinopsida > Pinales > Pinaceae > Picea > Picea glauca. The sequence goes on along the minus strand of JZKD02S1733721.1, from coordinate 61,177 downwards.
GAGGCCATTATAGCCGCTAGGTATTATCCCCTCGTGCTACCTCAACCGCTTAATGTGCTTCCAGCAAATGGTTACCTCAAGAAGCTGCCTAAGTTTACAGGCGAGGGGGACATATCTGTATAAGAACACCTGGAAGACTTTTATAGTTTTACAGATGATAATGTCATCATGCACGCAGATGTATGGATGAGGATTTTTGTCCATAGCCTTCAAAGCGAAGCTAGAAAATGGTTCAAGGCCCTGCCTCCTGGATCTATCAATGGGATAGAAGCGTTGGATGGTGCCTTTTTGAGACAGTGGGGAGATAAAAAATATTCTGTGTATTACATGACAGAGTTTGGGTCTTTAAAGAGAAAAGAAGGGGAGTCTGTCTCCGACTTCTCCAAGAGATTCAATAAAATGTACAACAGAATCCCAGCTGAGATAAAACCCTCCGAAGCCTCCGCAAAGATCACTTATGCTAGTGCCTTTGATCCTGATTTTTGCCTCCTGTTGAGGGAGAGGAGAGCAGCTACGCTGGCCCACATGAAGGACGCATCCGTGGAGGTAGAATCTAATATATTGGTCACTGACCGAATCAGGAATACTGTTGGTAGAAACATATCTAGGAAGAGGCCTGAAGCTTCCCCATCCAGTTCCTCTCCCCTACCCCTCCAGATAGATGAGATAGCAAGAGCGTTGAAATCCCTTTCTGCCAGGATGGAAAAGTGGGAATTACAAGGGAACCCCGTCTACAGAAATCCCCAAAATGCAGATGGTAGAGGTTTCAGGAAACCTAATAACAATGTGCCGCAGGATTTTCCTAGGGAACAAAGGAGCAGGGATAGAGACGATCAGAGGATTCAGACCCCTCTATAGAACAACCTAGTTTCTCATGAAGAATGGGAGGAGGTGGATGAACTCGACCCTGAGATCCATTGCATTGAGGACATGTCCCCATTTCCTCATCTGACTCAATATGCATATGAAGAATCCCTTACCAACGCTCAAATCAACGAGTTGAGTAGAGGGGAAAGAGCTGGAAACGCTCCTAATATTTATAATCTCAGGTCGAAGAGGAAAGAAGGAAATTTTGATAGCCAGGATCAGTCCCCCATAGCGGAGAGGCCTACTAAAGCTGCAACAGCCACTACTAAAGAAAAGAAAGCTCAGAATGTTTCGTCAGCAGCCAAAGAACCTGTCACTGAGGTAAGGGAAGTTCCTAGGTCTGTTCCTTCCTTCAATTTTGAACATGAGATTCAGAATATTAGAATCCCTGTACCCCTGTCTGAACTAGTTAAAAATGAATATTTCAAGAGATCCCTCTCCAAGCTGTTGCAGTCTGACCCCCCTCAGCCTCCCACCAACTCAATAAATCTCCAAGATGAAAGGTTGGCAGTTGTTTTAGGGCCCATGGTAGAAGATAGAGATGACTCATCCCCTCCCTTCTACACATCCCTGAACATACATGATAAAGTGTTGCATAATTGCCTCATGGATTCAGGGGCTTCCCATAACCTTATGCCCAAAATAGTAATGGAGGAATTGGGACTGGAGGCGACAAAATCTTATCATGACTTGTATTCTTTCGACTCACGGAGGGTCCAGTGTCTGGGAGTCATCAAAGACCTGGTGGTTTCCTTGTTTCAGTTGCCCATGAAGAGCGTGGTCATGGATATTGTGGTAGTTGATGTTCCCCCCAAGTTTGGCATGATGTTGTCACGATATTGGATAAAAAATCTTGGAGGGACACTACAGATGGATCTCACATATGCTACCATTCCATTTTTCGGAGGGGAACAAAGGAGGTTATACAGAGAAGATCATCTGGCCCACATTGTCAGTGATGAAGCAAACCCCACCAATCACCCCATCTTTTCAATTGACATCGATTTGGGGTTTAGCCTATTGCAGCTCACTGATGCTCCTGAAGACCCTTTCCAAATCAGAAAGCAGCCCAGTCTTGATTATCCCTCTCCCCCTCCAACCCCCTCTGTGTGGAAGATGTTTTTCGATGGAGCTTCTTCAAATGAAGGCGATGGCGCTGGAGTGGTTTTCATATCACCTTGTCAAGAGGCTATATCCCTGTCATACAAGCTGGAATTCGAAGCCACCAACAATGTGGCAGAATATGAAGCTCTTGTCCTGGGTATGCGGTCTGCGAAGGAAATGGGAATTGAAGATATAGCGATATTTGGAGATGCCGAATTGATTGTTCAGCAAGTAAGAAATGCTTATCGCGCTAATAATCCCCGACTTAGAAATTATAGGAATGAAGTATGGGACCTGGTGGATAATTTCTTCTTGGATTTTAACATTTCTTTCATTCCAAGGGGGGAAAATGCTTTAGCCGATTCTTTATCCGTCTCAGCTAGTTTGCTCAAGGTTCCTCTGCCGCCTATGGCAAAAAATGATGTTGAGATAAAATATAGGCCCTCTGTACCGGACAATGTCAAGCATTGGAAGGTGTTCGAAGATGATTTGGAAATTGAAAGATTTATCCAATCTGTTGATGAATTTTTTGCGCTGCACATTAATCAGGATCCCGACCCAGAAGGTAACCCTTGCCCTGAGGTGTTTTTAAATAAAATTGCTAATCACCAGATTATTCAGCTGCCCAACAATCACATTCCGAGAGGATTGGTCCCCTTGGAAATACTTTTCGATGGGAATGATGTGGCCGTAAAGGGTAAGGTTTCAAATGAAGATGTTGATACAACCGAATGCAACATTGGCACACAGGAGGAGCCCAGGTTTGTCAAATTATCAACCAGTTTGACCAGAGAATAGAAGGCCGAATATACTGAGTTGCTGAAAGAGTTCGCCGATGTGTTTGCATGGACATATGAAGACCTCAAGACTTATGACACATCTGTCATTGAGCACAAGATCCCACTAAAGGAAGAGGCTAAACCGTTGAGACAGAAGTTGAGATAGATAAATCCCATGTTGCTACCTGTCATGGAGAAAGAAGTAAAGAAGCTTTTAGATGCCCAGATCATCATCCCCTTGAGATATTTCGAATGGGTGGCCAATTTGGTTCCGGTAAGAAAGAAAAGTGGAGAGATCAGGCTTTGTGTCGATTTCAGGAATCTGAACAGAAGCTCAAAGAAAGACAATTACCCCCTACCTAAGATGGAACACATACTGCAGAGGGTAACTGATGCATCCAGGATATCTATGATTGATGGGTTTTCTGGCTATAATCAAATATCGGTTATGCCTGAAGACAGGGAAAAAACAACCTTCACTACTCCTTGGGGCACATTCATGTATGCCAAAATGCCATTTGGGCTAATGAATGCAGGAGCAACATTTCAACGAGCTATGGATATAGCCTTCATCGGAGAAAAACACCAGTTTGTAGTGATCTACCTATATGACATCACGGTCTTCTCCAGGTCTAATAAGGAGCACCGCTGCCACTTAAGGAGAGTTTTCTCGAAGCGTCGAAAATTTGGTCTTTCCCTAAATCCCAAGAAGTCCCTGTTTGCTATGAAGGAGGGGAAGTTATTAGGCCATATAGTATCAACAGAGGGAGTGAAGATTGATCCTAGTAGGGTAGAAGCAATTCAGACCCTGTCACTTCCCAAATCTAAGAAAGAGGTTCAGGCCTTTTTGGGAAAAAATAATTTTCTAAGGAGGTTCATCTCAAATTTTGCTGAGCTAGTGAAGCATATCACGGCCATGCTCAGGAAGGGAAATGAAGTGAAATGGACCGCTGAGCCTAGGGCCTCTTTTGACCAAATAAAAAGGGCACTAACTGAGGCACATGTGCTGATTGGTCTAGATTATTCCAAGTCGTTCCTAGTTTTTTCTTTTGCTTCTTTTGATACAATAGCAACGGTGTTATTGCAGAAAAATCAGGAAGGGTGAGAGCAGCCCATTGCCTTCTTTAGCAGGGCGTTAAGAGACGTAGAGAGCAGGTATGAAATCATGGAGAAACAGGCCTATGCCTTAGTGAAATATCTCAAAGATTTTAGAGTTTACATCTTGCATTCAAAGGTAACTGCATACGTCCCTTCAACTTCTGTGAAGGACATCCTTGTGCAGCTCGACGTAGATGGGAGAAGAGGCAGATGGATCGCTAAAATCCTAGAATTTGACTTAGAGATAAAGCCCACCAAGTTGGTTAAGGGGCAAGGTTTAGCCAAGCTACTGGCTGAATCCAACTGCGAAGCCTTGGGAGTTAGTTTCATCAACACCCGCTCGGGAACTCAGGAAGCTGAGCTGCTCAACCAACGCTCTCAAGATGGCTTATCGTTGGCGGACTGCGCCTGGTATCATGACATTCTATACTTCCTGCAGGAGTTAAATCCCCCCGATGGAATGGGTAAAAGCAAAGCGATAGCTTTAAAGCTCAAGGCGGTTAGATATTGCCTCATTGACCAAATCTTGTACTAGAAAGACCCTCTAGGGGTATTTCTGAGATGCCTGGACCCGCAAGAGGCCCACAAGGTTATGTTTGATTTTCACAGTGACCTTTGCAGAGGTCATCATTTCTAGAAGACCACAGCTCACAAGATACTCCGAGCTGGGTATTATTGGCCCACCTTATTCCCGAATGTCTGCCGAGAAATCAGAGCTTGCATCAAGTGCCAAAGGTTCTCGGGAAAAAAACAACTCAAACCGTTGCCATTGAACCCTATAGTATCTTCAACACCTTTTCAGCAGTGGGGGTTGGACTTCATTGGATAAATTCATCCTCCCTCAAGTGGTCAGCGCAGATGGATCCTGACTGCAACCGATTATTTCACCAAGTGGATAGAAGTTGTCCCCACCAGAAGCGTATCACACAAAGTAATTATCAGCTTCCTGGAGGATATCATAGCCAGATTTGGTTGTCCCAGCAAGATCGTCACTGATAATGCTGCTTCTTTCAATTTTGAGCCTCTAATTAAGTTCTGTGAGTAGTTCCAGATCTCACTAATTCACTCCACCCCCTACTATCCCCAGGGCAATGGTTTAGCAGAGTACTCTAACAAAATCCTAATAAGGATCATCAAAAGACTATTGGAAGACAACAAAAGGGCATGGGATTCAAAGTTGAAGTTTGCTCTGTGGGCTGATCGCATGACAACGAAGAAATCTCTGGGCACTTCACCTTTTCAGCTAGTCTACGGGGCAGAGGCAGTTTTTCCTACTCAGCTCGCCTTACCTGTGGTGAAATTATTTCAAGACTATGAGGGAGAAACAGATCATATGATCAAAAGGATTCATCAGATAGTAGAAGTGCAGAAGATCAGAGAACAGGTGAGGACCGCATCTCATAGTCACCAGGAAAAGATCAAACAGGCTTTCGATAGGAAGGTCAGGAAGAAAGAGTTTGAGATCGGGGACTTGGTACTTAAGTGGGATGCCCCCAGGCAGTATAAAGGCAAACACAACAAGTTTGACACCCTCTAGATCGGCCCCTTCAATATCTCTGAGGTTTTCTCCAACAACACGTATGTGTTGCAAGATCTGGAGGGTGAAGAGGTTTTCAGCAACCCAGTGAATGAGCATTTTCTGAAGAAATGTTTTACTTGAGCCTCAGACGGCTCCCTTTTTTGTAAATATTGTCCTTTAGTTCTTTGTTTACTTTCTTTTTGCGTGTTTTCGGCTTAATAAGTGACTCCATATCCCAATAGCAAGGCACTGAAGCTGCAGAAGGAGTTCTTAGAGCATCATAGAGATGACTCTATCCCCCATGGAGCCTAATGTTAGCGATTATTTCTGTCTTAGGCACAAAAGTACCCAGGTCTGCAGGTTTCACAGGAAGCTCCCAAGCGCAGCATGGGAGAAACCCTTTTTCCGGTAGCAAGTCAAGCGAGTGGGAAAAATATCATTGGCAGCATCCAAGATCTATTTACAAAGCAGATCGACGGTCATCAGGTTTTCAGAACTACCGTGTTGCCCGAAGTTCAGCGCTAGAGGGAGCACCAATAGTTCAAATCAGACTTGGGTTGTCTGATCAAATTGGGACAGGTGGTAGCCAGGCGACGTATCGGGGATCGACGTTTCGGAAGTCAAGGAGTCGTCCGTTCATTATAGTTGAAATCGTCGATCAACGAATGCCGAAAGCGCCTTTGGCGCCAAGCCTACGGTCTTAGCCCCAGGTCTTATCAAGCGAGCCTGTGAAGGGGGGACAACCCATTTTGTAATAGCGAAGCTACCCCGGTCGTTCATATCAAGGACATGCGGCACACATCCGTGCCATGTCGGCATTCGAGAGTTTGAGCGGTAAGCGCTCCTTGCCTTTTCGTATTTCGAAACCCCGAAACCCGAAAGGCCGATAGCACCCAAAATCAGGTCCATGATTTTGGTGCCTGGTCATAAAGGAATAAGGCTGGAGGAGGGGTGCTAATGTTTAGCATTTGGCCACTCGAGCCCCAAAGTGCCGAGTCGAGTCTTAGAAGGTGGACACTGTGTTTTTCAGAGGCTGGTTCGACGTGATCAAGAGCCCAGTACTTGCTGGAATTGAATAAAGAAGAGAGAGGGTGGGTGAAACCTTGCCTCACTCATTTATTGCAAGAGTATGGATGTCCCCGCTAAAAGTATACCCAAGATGGTCCTCTGTACTGGTTCTTTTCATGAAAGCCATGTCGAGTCTTCAGCTCGCCAGGGGAGCCTGCACACACTAATTCAGTATTTAAGGGCTCAGCTACCCCCTGGCACGAGCCATGCAGAACTAAGGTGGCGTGTGACCGGAGAATGCAGGCCATATTTGATTGAGGAGAGGCCATACATTGAAGGTCCTGGGACACCTCTGTGAGGCGAAATGGGGGAAAAGTATATGTAGGCATTTTTGCCATTTTTGTAGGTATCGATGGTAGAGCTAAGCTCCCGATTGTAAAGTTTTAGCATAGACTCTAGTTCTCTAGTTATGCATCTGTATATGAGATTTCTTGCTTTATGACAGACAGTCTTTCTTACTTCGTCTAATTTTCATCTCATGCAAAGAGAATTTGTGAACGAATGATTCGTGCGGATCATTGCAATTATGTCATGATAAAGGATTTATTTATGCATTATTGTATTCTCTGGTTTTTTTTGTTTGAGTGCAAGAAGGTCTTGTGTTTGGATGCCTTCTTCTACAGTTTGTTAGAAACCTGATATTTACTACAGACCTTCACATCTCTCTGATATAAGTCTTCCCCCTACTCACCCTTACTACACCTCACTGTCTGAAGTTCATGCAAGATCTCACCTGCCCATGCATTCTTGGCCTAGTTTCAGAGCTCAAACGATATTGTCCGAGTTTCCTTCCATTCGATCACTCCTTTTTATACCCATTACAAACTATCGTGACATAAACTGATGGGAATTGGGCTCTGCTCTTGCAATCAATCTAGGAGTGACTTCCGATGCTAACATACTCTATCTTCAAATAGATTAATATGTCATCTAAGAACGCAATTACAATCTTGTCCAGGTATTCTCTGAACACTCCATTCATCAGACACATGAAAATTGTCGGTGCATTTGATAGCCCCAATGGAACTACTCTTGTTATGACCATTGTCTTGCTAATATCTTCTTCCTTTATCCTCACTTGATGATAACATGATCTCAAGTAATTCTTGGACCTTTCAGTTGATCAAATAAATCATCAATAGTTGAAATTGATATTTTTTTTTTATGGTGACCTTATTTAGTTGTCTAAAATCAATACATAGCCTTAAGGTTCCATCTTTCTTCTTCACAAACAGAACTGGGGCACCCCAAGGTGACACACTTGGGCATATATACCCCTTAAAAATTATTCAAGATGCATCTACAACTCCTTCAATTCTGGTGTGGGCATTTTGTATGGTGTCTTGGACATTGGGGAAACTCTTGGCACCAAATCAATAGATAAATCAATGTCTCTCTTTGGTGGAAATCCTTGGATTTCCCC
>JZKD02S1733710.1:107553-118246 GCA_000966675.3 Picea glauca | reverse complement strand
GCAGTAGTAGAGGAGCAACGAAAAGGAATCAAACTCAAATAGTTGAAGAATAATTTTAAATCCCATGATGGTAGAATACCAAACTTGGAGGGAGAAGAGTTTCCTAATGTCTAGACCAGTGATCACGGTGGGTGAGGTGCACTATAGCCAAAATATACGATGGCCCACCAGTACAAAAAGAAAAAAATTAAATATAATTACATATAAAAAATTAAATTATAAACATTTTTTCTATCCTTGTTCTCTCATCATTACAAAGAGGACAAGGAAAAAAGTTTGTAAATGAAAGGTTATGGGAAGAGGCAGAAGGCCAAGAGTCAAGTTGAATATCAATAAATACAGTGATTGTATCTGAGTAAGGGATTTTTTCTCTAGGATATTTCATGTACTATTACTGAAACTTTTAATGAGGAGAAATCGATTCGTCCAAGCTATTTTTCTCGAGAACTTTTATTCTTGTGTTGGATATATTGTGGATTATTCCTTTGCCATTTTCTCAGCACTCGGGTTGTGTAAGAATATACTTCATATTGTATATTATTCTCATGTATGTTTTCTTCATTCTTATTTTGGTTCAATCGGGAATATTTGTCTAAATTCATGGGTATATGACTGCAAATAATTGTTTAAATAATAGACTATTTTGTGTTTGCATTTTTTTATTTCGTATTCTTGTTTTCATTGTGTGTGAACTATTTCCTGGGTCATTGATAACAGGAGCACGTCTAGTTCTATGTTTTCTTTCTAGTTACCTTTTCCATCTGGATGCTTGCATCTTACATTAATTTCATTTCATTTTTTAGCTTAGAAACCTTCATTGGTGAACTAGACCACAACGGGTAAACCCCAAACCAAAAATGGTTTTCGTGCTAGAATCTAGATCATTTCCCTATTCCAAATGGTGAGAGGTCTAATTGGGACTTCTCATCGGCAGTAACCCTTGCTGTTGACAAAGGGTGTTTTTCCCATGTTAACAAGCGGTTAGGTATCAATGCATTCTATTGGATGGTTGTTTCTTTATATGGAATTTCATAGTTTGGTGATCTCAACATAATTGAGGTATGAGATGTAAGTGCTAGGATGGATCAGATATAGGCTTTACTAATCAGGAGGTCGTTCAACATGGTGGAACAATTATTGCAGAAGACTAGATGATGATGAAGACCTAACTTGACAAACATTAAGACAAGTAGTCATTAAGGGGGATTGCTTGAATTATTAACTCCTACTTGTCTTATGTTTGATTATACATGTGATTGTTATTATTATTGTTCATTGTGAGGTAGATTTTGTCTCTACGTAAGGAGTTTGTTTCTATGTTTCATGAGGTTGTTGGATCTAGTTAGATATGAGATATGTTCTCTCCAAATAGTTAGCCCCTATTTTGGTGTGTGGTTGAAATATTCTCTCAACGAATTGTTAGTTTGATAAGATAGTCTTTCTATATTGAGGCAAAGCTTGATGTATTTATAATTGTACAATTATTTTTTGAATAGATAATTGAACACCCAATCAAGTTTTGGTTTGAGGAAATAATGTCTAGTATCCCATTTGTTTACATCTCGAAGGGAATTTTAAATCCCTTTAGAAATATCAAGTGGCATGGAATTTGATGTAGGAGCATCATCAACAAAGCACACATGGAAAGACAACACAGTGCCTAGCGTGCCTTTTTGGATAAATTTTGAATTTTAAAAGATAGTGTATCTTAGAAAAATTTCGAGTAAATGACGAATGAGAGAAGTATTAATTTTTGGAGGCTAAATGATCGTGTAAGATCAGGAGAGATCAGATTGTCCTTTAGTTTATTTGATTTTTGTGTAGATATCGAACATTCTCCTGAATTGTCTGTCACAGACATTTATTGTAACAAGACTTAAGTAGTTGTAAGCTTTTACTTCGATAATATAGGTAGTTGGAGGGAACCCTAGAGGACCTCTTGTATAAGTAGATGCATTGTGCGCTTGAATGAGGCTGCTGCAGATTAGTAGGAGATTGTTGAATTTTAGTTGTTGTTGTTTTATCATAGTTGTAGCCATTTATATTTGAATGAATATAACATAGGGATATTGATCCAATGCATGGTGTTGTTTTTTCTTAAAGTTTCTCTGTTATTTTGTGTTTCCATGAATGTATGAGTTATTTTGTTGAATGTATGAAATTGTGAAGAATTAGATAAGTTTCAATTGTTTCCCTTCTTTGAGTTCATGCAAGGTGTGCATATTGTCCGCAAGGAGTGAGTTGATAGATTATGTTTCGACTCAAAAGATCAGAAGAGATAGCATGAAACTTCCATTTGAAAAGAGTGAAAAGGGACTGTTGCAAGGTGTCCATAGTCGCTTGCAAGAATCTAAGTCTTGCGTAATAATCTGTATCAAGGAGTGCATAGGTTTGAAATTCGACTAAGTGTCGAAGAAAACCCTCAAGGGAGTTGAGCGTTCAAAGAGAAGGATGAGTCAAGAGAAGTTGGCAGGAGAATCCTTCACAGAGGAGAAGTTCCTAAGGATTTACAAATCGAACAATCAAGATCCATTCCAGGGAAGCGAAATCGTTCCAGAATGTTGGATCTGGGAAAAGTGCACGATCTCTAAATCTGTTTGCATGCATAAGAGTGAGGAATCTTCGGAGTCCCGAAGAGGTTAGGGACCGTCCATCATCCAGAGGGACATGTGGTGTAAGATCTGCAACTCCAGAGAAGAAGCACTCCAAGAGTTTTGTAGACAAGGAGAGAGTGAAATCGCTGGAGCTCCGAAGGCTGGAGTAGATCTTGGTCGTTGGTCGCCAAGAGATACATGTCATCATATTTGAAACTCCAAAGGAAGATCACTCTGGGATATTTTAGTTGTGGAGTGTGAAAAAATACTGAAGCTTCAAAGATCAGATTAAATCGCAACCGTTCATTGTGAAGGACACGTGGTGAGAGATCTGGAAGTCCAGAGGTTTAACAATCTGGGAGGAAACATGTGAGAAAATTTTGAGAACTCCCGAAGTCGACAGGGAGTGGACTTGCTCTAGACCGTTAGATCCAAAAGGACACACGACAGAGATACATGTACTCCGGGAGAAGAGTACTTTGGAGGAAAATGAGAATGGTGGAGCCAAAATCCCTGAAGCCTGAAGCTGCGAAGTAAATCCAAGTCGTCCATTAGTTGGAGATATGTGGCAAGAGATCCTTCATTCCAGAGCAGAAGAACTCTGGGAGAAAGAGGATTTTGTTGGATTCAAAATGCCCTGAGGCCAGAGCACCATAATCCATCTAGATTTTCCATCAGGATCAAACAGGTGTCAGCAGATCATGAGCTCCAGAGGTTTGTCACTCCAGAGGATTTTTCATTGTGGTTGTTTAAAATTGCCAGAGCGCTAGAGCTCAAAGTTGTTGTGGGCTGTATATATTTCGTGGAAAGCATGAACCATTGATTCACCATGGGATAGGTGGTGAGTGGAGATTCACTCTGGGGAAAGGTCACTTGGGAAGAAAGTGAAAGGAGAGAGCATGGGAAATCTTGAAGCATGGAGCATTGGATTTCTTCCGAGCTATCTCTTGGGATAGGACGTGTGGTGGAAGATCTCCCACTTTAGAGTATTGATACTCTAGGGGAATGAACAAGGAGGGGCATTGAATTCTAGCCACCCAAAGTGGAAATGAAGGATGAGTGTTAACCATTGATTGGAGCAAGCACGTGGTGCTCAATCTGTAACTCTGGGTACGAAGCACTCCCTGAGAAAGGGGTGTTTTAAGTACTTTAAACTCCCGAAGCATGAAGTTCTGGAGTAAATCACAATTGTCGGTTGTGAAAAGAATGTGGATCTTAAATTTGGTCTAAGGGCGTGTTCGCGAACCTGAAGTTCCTAAGCGCACGAGGAAAAAGGTTTTAAGCCCACGAGTTTTGTCTAGGGTCACATGGAGGACTCTGCGGGTATTCAGAAACTCCAGAATAAGGGATTCCGCACCCGAGGAGCAGGAATTTGACCAGTGGATAACCTAGAAAAGACTCAACATGAGCCTGTGAGATAATTCATCTCGCCAAAGTCAATCGATCCTTGACCGAGAGGTCACACAGCCCCGAGAGGGAGAATGGGGGTCTGCATCATGTGGTATCAGAGCCAAGAACTCAAATCTGTACTCTGTGAGTGAGAAAAAGTCAGCACAATGATGCCTAGGAGATGAACATAACTGCCTATAGTGAATCGAGTCGTCGAAAGAGAAATGAGATAATTGTGTGCAAGATTGGAAGTGATGGAAGCAACACAGAGGAGAGAACTTGATGTTGGAGACACCAGTGAGGAAGAAAGATAAGAGACAGGGTTTGAATAAGCTACAGGGGAATATGCCGCCAAAGAATGCTTGTTGAAAGTTGTTGTGAAGCTGGGAGCTAGAGAAAAGATAGACATCCCAATGTATGAAGGCAATCTGGATGCTGAAGCGGTGTTGGACTGGATAAGGTCCATGGAGAAGTATTTCAACTATGAATATGTCGATGAGGAAAATAATGTGAGACATGTTGTCACCACGTTGAAAGGACATGCATCACTGTGGTGGGATGAGCTTCAGGCTGATAGATGAAGCAAAGGTAACAAAAAGATTAAGAGTTGGGATAGAATGGTAGCCAAGCTGAAGGCTAAGTTCATGCTGAAGGATTATTAGATAAATGTGTCCAGAAGATGCAGAACCTGAGACATAAAGGAATGACAGTGAAAGAGTACACAAAGGATTTTTACAGGCTGAATATCAAGATTGGACAGAGGGAGAAATATGAAGAGAAAGTTTTCAGGTACATAAATGGACTAAGGTATGAGATCCATGATGAAATCAACATGATGTCGATGAGAACAGTGGAGGAGGCATATCAAATTGCACTGAAAGTATATAAGAAGCTGGCCAGAAAACAGAGCCAATGAAGCAAAGGAAGAAGCCCAAACAGAGGTAAAGGAGTTGCCCATGATAAGGCACATAAGCACAAGGATGAGGATGATAAAACCCACAGTCACTCAAAAAGAGGAGGAAGCTCCAAAGGGAGACAGTTTGGTGGAAGAAATTATTTTTCTAGAGGAAGAGGAAGAAGAAGAGGAGGAGAGGTAGGATGTTATACATGTGTAAAGCGATGACACAAATCTTGGGAATGACCCAAGAGAAAGAAAGAAGGAAGTCAAGCTCACATTTCAGAAGCACAGAAAAGGAATGTTGAAGCAGAAGGTGTAGAATATGGAAAATCTATGATGTTGAAGAAGGTTCTCTTAAAGCCAAAGCTAGAAGTTGAAAAGCCAGTGTAGAGGAACAACTTGTTCATGACTGCTTGCAAGGATAAAGATAGAGTATGCAAGGTGATCATTGATAGTGGAAGCACTGATAACTTAGTATCCACATAGATGGTGGAGAAATTGGATTTCTATACAACTGCACATATGAATCCATATAAAGTATCATGGTTGCAAAAAGGACACTAGGTAATGGTAACTAAACAATGCCTAGTTGAATTTAAAATAGGAGGATATAGAGATGAGATTCTATGTGATATTATTCCCATGGATGTATGTCATGTTTTGTTGAGGATACCATGGCATTTTGAGAGGAATGACATTCATGATGGGAGGATGAATACTTACACTTTGGAAAAGAATGGTAGGACACATATGTTGCTGCCAAAAGAGGAGAAGAAAGTAAATGAATAATCCAACACACACATACTTATCATGAGTGGTAAGGACCTATTGATTGAAGTTAAGAAGAAACAGTAGTTGCAGTTTGTTATGGTGAGGAAACCCAGAGTTGTCCTTACAAGTACGTCTATAGATTATTTTCTTGAGGAAGTTCAAGAGTTGTTGGAGAATTTTGCTGACATAGTAGTGGATGAGTTTCCAAACTCATTTCCACCCTTTAGAAATATCAACCATCACATTGAATTGATACCAGGAGAAATTATTCCCAACAAAGCATCATACAAATTGACACCTCAAGAGAATGAGGAGGTGAAAAGACAAATCCAGGATTTATTGGACAAGGGTTTGGTCAGAGAAAGCTTGAGTCCATGCGCAATACCAACTGTATTGAGTCCAAAGAAGGATGAAGGATGGAGAATGTGTACAGAATCAAGAGCCATAAACAATATCGCCATCAGGTATAGATTTCCTTTGCCAAGGATGGATGACTTAATGGATTGTTTAAGTGAAGATTTGTTTTTTCAAAGGTAGATTTTAAAAGTGGATATCACCAAATAAGGATGAGAGAAGGTGATGAGTGGAAAAAATCCTTCAATACAAATGAGGGGTTGCATGAGTGGCTTTTTATGCCATATGGCTTAACAAATTCCCCAAGTACTTTTATGAGACTGGTGAATGAGGTATTGAAGGATTTCATTGGTAAGTTTGTGATTGTAAATCTGGATGATATATTGGTCTTTAGTAAAACTAAAGAATAGCATTTGAGACATCTGGCATTGGTGATGAGGAGACTACAACAGGAGAAGATGTTGATAAATCTGAATAAGTCCTCTTTTATGAAGACAAAACTCATTTACTTGGGTTTTGTGATCTATTCAAATGAATTGAAGATGGATCCCGAGAAGGTCAAAGTGATCTGTTAGGGTCCTAACCCGCACATAGGTAGAACAATATATTTGGATGTAATAAAGGCCAATATTAATAAGGCCTTTCAATAAAATAGAATAAGTCGAATGTAAGATGACCTAATAGAAGATTCCTCTTCTAGAAGGATCTTCCTCTAGATGCTTATTTTGATAGACATATTTAGTATAAATAGGAGTTGAGGGTATGAGAACCCTAGCTTGGAGATTATTGTAATAGAGCTATGCTCGACTAGAGGTTTCCCCCTTGAAGAGGCCCATGAACATTGCTCTCAGAATCAAAGTGTTATTTCTGTTGTTATTCTTATATCATTTCAGTGTTATTTTGGTTATTATTCTGGTTATATTGTTGTTATTCTGCCATTTCTAGCATTTTATTTCTATTCTACATACTTTTTATATCTGGTATACTACAAGTGGTATCATAGCACTTTCCTTGGTAGAAATTGTGGGTAATTTTTTTTTCCAGGGTAGAGACGTATTCTGACGTCTTTAAGCCACAGAGATCTGTCGTTACGCACATAAACCCACGGTTGATTCATACACACAAGAAATACAAGTGGTTCTTAAGTGCACATCTATTGGCCATCCTTATAACCCCTGTTGGTACCCCTTTGAGTGGTAGCACATTAGACAACACTTGTGTATGGATCGACCTAGATTTTCTGAAGCCCTCTTTAGATAAACTGATCGACCTCCTGACTGCTATAGTGCCACCGAGAAAAACACTCGGGAAGATACTCTCTAGTACCTGGGTAGTCGGGTAGTACAGCTAAGGGTACGGTCTATCCTCCTTAGTTAGTGCCCTCGAGATATTGGGCCGAGTACTATTGTTGGACCCCGCACGTATATCAGAGAGCTATAGCACAGGGAAAACCCTTGTCTATAGAACCCTTGAATACCTAACCCTTGGGGATAGAAACATAAACAAATTAAAACAAACAAGATCTATTGTCGTGCAACTGTTTTTGGGTTGCTAAGTAAATACACATTTATTTTTGGTTAAGCATTTGGGCATTTCCTCTCTGCAGCATTCTTCAGATCCGAGTATACCTCCATAGGTGTAAAAAAAAAATAAAAAAAAATGGAAATGTTTTCACCATTATTTGAGACCTATTCCATTGGATTCATCTCTTCGCCCTTATCACATTCATACATATCATTTTTCAGCAAAATTTTTGACCCCACCCGCCCCTTTTCAGTTCCCCCATCCTCATGGCCCATACCCTTAGCCAAGACTTGGAAGCTCACTTCAACACCTTGCAATCTAGTCTCATCGAGACCCAACAAGAAGTGAAACAACTCAATGCCAATGTTGCTGCCATCAATACAACCATGCAGTCCTCAATGGAGGAAATCAAACAAGACCTCACCACCCAGCTTGAATTTGTATTTTTGACACTCTGCACCAAAATGCATATCCCTACAAATAAGTCTTCCTCTTCCTCACCTCCACATAATGAAGGTGAACATTCCTCTCATTCCCATAACTTTTAGAACCATCACTTTCAACGTGACCTACGAATTTTGTGAGTGGATGTGACCAAATTTGATGGCTCGGACCCCACTGGTTGGGTAACCCAAATGGAACATTATTTCTCTTTATATGAGATTATAGATGACTTGGCCAAACTCCATTATGTTGTTCTCCATCTAGATCAAGAACGTTGGAAATGGTGGCAATGGAGAAAAACTTCTCGTCAAGGATATATTGCTTACACACACTTTGTGGTAGATCTTTATGAACACTTTGACACTGACACCAACCATTTGGGCCATTTGACATAGTTGAAACAATCAGGAACAGTGGAAGACTTTATAGCTGCCTTTGAGTGCCTGGCTTTTCGGACAGAGGGCATGTCTGATGCCTTTTTCTGAGAATGTTTTATCAGTGGCCTCAAGGATGAGATTCGGGCCCATGTCCTCATGGCTTGGCCTCACAGTTGGGTGGAGGCTACTAAAAGAGCTAAATAAGCACAACAGGTTGTATCTTCTCAAAACTGGAAACCCTCCTTTATCCCTCGCCCTAAACCAGTAAATACCACTAATCCCTTCGCTCCACTAAAGATCCAAAAATTGACCAGGGATGAAATGGTTGAACGCCAACTCAAAGGCCTTTGTTATAATTGTGATGAAAAATATTTCCCGAGCCACAAGTGTAAGGAACAAAAGTTGTTTATGGCCATCTTCGAGGATATTTCAGAAGAGGATATTGAAACTCCCTTTGTGCTCAAGTCACCTGAAACTCCCTCAGACCCTCCCGAAGTAGAATCGGGCATTTCCCTCAATGCTCTCACTGGATTCTTTGCTCCCCAAACCCTCAAGCTAATTGGTTACATCAAGCATCGTAAGGTCATCATTCTGGTTGATAGTGGAAGCACCCATAATTTTATTCATCGCTGCATTGCCCAAGAAACTCATTGCTACATCCATGCCATCAATAATTTCCAAATCATGATTGCTAATGGTGGCTCCATGAAATGCGGAGGGTGTTGTGAAAATGTGCGTCTCCAAATTGGTGACTACCACCTGAAATCTCATATGTTTGCTATCGACATGGGCGGTTGTGACATTGTGTTGGGTGCGTACTAACTAAGGACTTTCGGTCCCATTCTCATGGATTTTAAGGAATTAACCATGCAATTTGACCAAGAGGGACACCAATATAAATTCCAAGGCATCATCGTCGGTTCACCTGAGATAATTAGTTCCCATCGCATGGAAAAGATGCTCAAAAAGGGTAATTCTGGTGTTATTGCTCAACTTCATGCCATACAAGCAACAGAAACACCCTCGGTGCCACAAGACCTCTAAGCCATCCTTTCTAAACATCAAGTGGTATTTTCTACTCCCTAGGGACTCCCTCCTTCATGTGGTGTTCATGATCATTCCACTCCCATTGTACCCGGAAGCCTTCCTCCCAATATCCGTCCGTATCATCACCGCTTTTCCCAAAAAAATGAAATTGAGAAAATGGTCCAGGAACTCCTTAATGCGGGCGTTATCTGCCCTAGTAAGAGCCCCTACTCTTCTCCTGTGGTCATGGTCCTCAAGAAAGAAGGTTCTTGGTGAATGTGTCCTGACTTTCGTGCCCTCAACAAACTTAGCATTAAAGACAAATTTCTCATTCCTGTCATTGATGACCTCCTGGATGAAATGAGTGACACCCAATTCTTTACTAAACTTGATCTTCGGTCGGGCTACCACCAGATACGTGTGAAAGAGGTAGACATTCCCAAGAATTCCTTTAGAACTCATGAGGGCCACTATGAGTTTTTGGTCATGCCCTTTGGCTTATGTAATTTCCCCTCCACCTTCCAAAGCCTCATGAATCTTGTCTTCCGTCCTTTTCTTCGTCATTTTGTCTTATTTTTCTTTGATTATATCCTCATCTATAGAAATACCTGGACAAAACATCTTGCTCATGTGGATTGAGTTCTCCATCTACACTCTTAGCACGAAATTTTCCTGAAACAATCTAAATGTGATTTTGGCGCCTTAGAAGTAGAGTACTTGGGTCATCTAGTTGGTAAGGACGACGTTAGGGTGGATCCTAAAAATATTGAGGCTATGCAAGACTGGCCTCACCCAAAGACTCTCAAAAACTTGTGTGGATTTCTATGATTAACGGGTTATTATCGCAAGTTTGTTAAGAATTACGGAAATATTGCAACACCTCTCACTGCTCTCCTAAAAAAGAAATCTTTCACTTGGACTCCAGCTGCTGCTAAAGCTTTTCAAACCTTGAATATGGCCATGTGCACCACTCCAGTCCTGGCCCTTCCCAATTTCACAAAGACCTTTTTCTTGGAATGTGATGCTTCAGGGAAAGGAATTGGTGATGTCCTTATGCAAGAGGGTCGACCTTTGTTCTTTACTAGCAAGCAACTATCTGAAATAAATATGGGCAAATCTATCTATGAAAAGGAAATGTTGGCTATTCTGCATGCCATTGAATTGTGGCACCCTTATCTATTGGGGAAATGCTTCCAAATTAAGACAGACCATCAAAGCCTCAAGTATTTTATGGAACAACGCATTTCCTCCCCGGAGCAACAAAAATGGGTAACTAAGCTATTCGGCTATGATTATGAGATCATTTACAAGAAAGG
>JZKD02S1733710.1:80563-107543 GCA_000966675.3 Picea glauca | reverse complement strand
TCTAGACATTAGGAAACTCTTCTCCCTCCAAGTTTGGTATTCTACCATCATGGGATTTAAAATTATTCTTCAACTATTTGAGTTTGATTCCTTTTCGTTGCTCCTCTACTACTGCAACAATTGTTGTTATTGTTTTTGATCCATCATACTCAGTGGTAGATTTTGTTTGTGAGGGTATTGTTGCATATTGGTAGATTTATCTGATGTGTAGTTGTTGTGCCTTCATGGTTTTCTCCCCTCACATGCTACATATCTGGATTGATGAGTATGATCTTCTTTTAGCATTGGTACCTGGCACCATTCAACACCCAATAGATGAGTGACCATAGAATAATATTGAAACCATGCATTTGAATCTAAATAACTGAAACATTAGCTAAGTGAGAGTTCATATATGCTTCCCTAAGTTTGGTTCCTAGTTCTTTTGCTTTTGGTTGAAGTACCGTGTTCTCCAAGTATTTTTCCAATGTGTTATATATTAATCCTAAAACATGTGAAAAATTGGTGAATAATATATGAAATTATATAAAAATGAATTTGTAAATCTCATAAATACCTTTACAACGGTATAAGGAACGCGCACGAAATAGGAATTGGAGTCAAAAGTTACGACCAAAATACGAAAGGTAGTTTTGCAGGGTCCTACTCTTGTGTTGGAAATATAAGAACGAACTCCTTTATATGTTAGAAAGAGAAGAACAAAGGCATGTGTCAACAAGAATAGAAAAAACTTATGTGTCATTAAGAAAAACATGAACTCTTGTATCGATAATATGAGCATGAATTATTCTATGTATCACCAATATGAGCACAAACTCCCCTATGTGTCAGAAAGAAAAGAACGAACTCATGTGTCGGGAAGAAAAGAACGAAATCATGTGTCGAAAAGAAAAGCACGAACTCTTATATCGGAAAGATGACCACAAACTCTCATATGTATCGACAAGATGAGCACAAACTCCCCAATGTGTCGAAAAGAAAAGAATGAACTCATGTGTCAGAGAGAAAAGCGTGAACTCATGTGTTGGAAAGAAAAACATGAACTCATGTGTTGGCAAGAAAAGCATGAACTCCCCTATTTGTTGGCAAGAAAAACAATATCTCTTGTGTCGACAAGAAAAGGAAAAAGTCACGTGTGAGAAAGAAAAACATGAACTTGTGTGTTGACAAGAAAAACACAAACTGATGTGTCAACAAGATGAGCATGAACTCTCCTATGTATCAGCAAGATGAGCACAGACTTTCCTATGTATCGGTAAGAAAAGAAAAAAATCACGTGTCAGCAAGAAAAGAATGAACACATATGTCAACAATAAAATCACGGACTCATGGGTCAGCAAGATGAGCACGAACACTCCTATGTATCATCAAAATGAGCACAAACTCACCTATGTATCGGGAAGAAAGGCATGAACTCATTTTTCTACAAGAAAAACACAAACTCTTGTATCGGAAAGATGAGCACGAACTCTCCTATGTATCGGAAAGTTGAGCACGAACTCCCCTATGTGTCAGAAATAAAAATCGCAAACTCATCTTCTGGAAAGAAAATTACGAACTCTCATATGAAGGAAGACAAATCGAAAAATTTTCGAGTGTTTTTTTTGTCAAGAAACAACAAGAGCTTGAGTTCAAAATTCCATAACTTTCTCATACGATGTCTGATTGAGGCATCATTTTTTACAATGCATAGAGAAAAAGGATGGGATTCTAGGGAGAGACCTTGCAAATTCATTCAATCATTTAAGTAGATTTATGTTTATTGAAGGTCATGGTTAATGAGGCTTGCTTGATGAGAAATCATTAGCGATAGTTTTGGAATTTTTGGACCTTGTATTTTGATTCTGTCAATAGTGTTGGAATCATAATCTCGTAAAACATAAATATAGCCTATTTTAGGAGTGAAATCTCCACTTTGACTAGTACCCAAAATTAGAAGAAAATATGTTTTTTAATGAAAATTTGAACCATGTTCTCTCTACTTTTCCCGAATTCAGTTCCATCAATTCTTATGGAATATGTGTTATATAGGTTCTTAATTCATCCATTATAACTAAATTTATATGTCACTGGTTGAGAAATATTATCTTGTGAAAACAACCAATCGATGTTTGGAGCACTTGCCACCAAGTATGTGACAAGAGTACCAATTCTTCGTTGAGATGCAATTTAGAGCCAATTTATGCCCTGTACATGCTACAATTAACATACCTAAAAATAAACAACACTTTCATGATCAAGGTTATTCATAAAATCAAGAAGGCACAAAATTTGCATGTTGGCATGGTATGTGTAATAAAAGTTGTTGGCAACAGACACATATTTAATCATAACTGCAACATAATGTATATTAAGAAATGTAGGAAATAAATCACAAGTCATCCAGTCATGCATGGAATGCTTAATTGTTGGAAATCATAGGTATCTGAATAAGCACAACGAGAAGGATCTGAGTTGGAGGGAATTAGGAGAGGCTTTGAGATGAAGGTGTCTTACTGACAAAGAAATAATATCATGGTAGATACGCTCAATGTTGATGAGGGATCTACATCTTTATCCTAGCACATCGATGACAACAAAAGAGGGAAACTTTGCAACAAACACTGTGCATAGGAGGGAAATAAAGGAAGCTTGTTGATACATGATGTATCAATGGAATAAAATGAAATTCATTGATACACCATGTATCGAAAAAGATGAGATGAACCTCACCGATACAATGTGTATCGACGAAGAAGGGGGGAACCTCGTTGATACACCATGTACAACGAATGATGAAAAATTGAGCCTTGGTGTATCATAGGTCATGGACTAATAGTGTCGGTGTATCGATGAAGATATCACTAACTTGCCAATGTTGTTTATATCAACAATGATGGAAATATGGTCATCAATATGTCGTTGAAGAAATAACTAACTCGTTGATACTTCCCGTATCAGTGAGGAAAAAAAGGATGTTCATCGATACAGCCTGTATCAATGAGGGAAAGAAGATGCTAGTTGATACATTATGTATCGAAAACGAAAGAGGGAGCTCATTGATACTATGTATCGGTGAGTCAGAGTGATCTTAACAAAACATTGAAAATGGTAAAGTATGGAGAGTGAGAAGAGAGACTTGGTCTTTTCCATTGGAATGAGACAGTCTGAGAGGATTTCCAGTAGAAAAGTTTATTGGGGGGGGATCTTTTCTCTTAGAGAAGAGGTAAAATAAGAAATTAAGGAGGGTGTTGTGTTGGCACAACACCGCTACATGGTCCACTTCTAGAGTATCTCACCAACACATGACCCACTCTTCCAAGTGTTTTTCAACTTCATAATAGAGATTTATGCACCATACCAAACAAGTTTATCCAAATCATTATGAACAGATGGAAACAGGTATGCATGCCTATCTAGGTCTTAAGTGGTATACCCTTTACATGTTACATACATAGATATAGATACATATAATTAGCATACTCCATTTCATGGAGACACCAAGTTCAAGCTCAAATTTTTCAAGGACCAATACATAGAATCAAAACATGACATCATAGACTTTCTACAAATACAAGGTGTGATTCACATTATCATATGGTCAAGTCTATTTTTATTCAACACAACTCACAAAATTTTACCTTATTTTTCCACCATCGTCTATTCTCCATTATTTTCACCAACATCCCTTGGACCAAGATCTAAAAATAACTCTCTTATACATCCAAAACAACATATCCATCATTCCTACTATAATCTCACCTTTCTACTTCAAAATTAAGTCTAAAATCAACCCTTAGTTTCTCCAGTGAGAACAATGCAACTTCATTTTATTTTTAATTGCCATGATAACCAACCAATGGTTATTCAATGAAGCAACTTTATTCCATCTCATAACCAAAGTTTCCATGCTCCTCCATTCACTTGTATAATTTTTATCTTGAATAACATATTGGCTGAGAACCAATCGTACCTTTGGGTTGAACACTAGTATCACACATATTGAATTGGAACCTATTGTACTCTAGGGCCTAACACCAACTTGATTGTAAAGATTGAAAAAATGTCCATCCTATGGACATATTTCCATCTACCAAGACACCTAGGTACCCAAATATAGTGCTCACCACTTCTCTAGGAAAACAATTTGGATATGCAATGTATCCAAGTCTATAAAACATACTTTATGCACCTGGAAATGAGGAATTATAATGCAACATTCATCAAACAATATTTCATAAAGGAGAAATTAGAGGAGACAAATGACATAGCTATATTTCCATTTCAACCACCACACACCTTATGAAGCATACAAGAAATAATGATATATATGAAATCAATTCATATATCTTCTTGTTCCTAAGCATTTTTTCACATGTTTGGAGTCTTCATCTATCTATTTGACCTCTAGAACTTTAGTGTCATTATCCAATGATTGTCTTGTATTTCCATATTCACTTGTGATTTGTTAGAGTATTTAATTGAGAAAAATAACTCCACTACCATAGGCTACAAGTATCAATATGTATAATAACTTAAATAAATCCAAGACTCACAAATTATAAATATAAACTTTGAACTTTACCAATATTTTTCACTGCCACCATCATAGATCCAAACCATGATGTGAAAGAAACCATTGATCATAAAGGTAAGAGAACTTACAAGTTCCTTGCTACTTGTAGTTACTGGAATCATCAACAGAGTATCGACTTCCTCCATACAAAGAAACAATTGACATCAATTTGAAAGAACATTAGGATTTTTGAGACATAAATAACATACACACAATGCTTGAAAGATTGCATGATGGAAAATAGTGGAGGAATTAAACTGAAAGTGAGAAAATATTGTAGAAACGTGCTTCTTTACACTTTATTGAATTATTAACGTTAGTTGATTCAATAAAAATATGTATCTAATTGAAAATCCTTAGAAAAAGAGGACAAGAAACATTCAAAATGCAAACAGAAGACTTTCTGTACCAATCTGAACCACATTCTTGAATAATTGGAGGTCCGTCAACTGTAATATTCTTCCCAAGGCTTCTAATTGTTTCATCACACCAATGGATCCTTCGATCTAGAAATTTGGTTGGATTCTTTGAAGAATATACAAAAGGCACTAGAATGCATCCACATCATGCACAAAAGAACAATGAATGGAGATAATAAATTAGTCATACCTTGGTAATAACCAATTGTAGGATCCATTAAATTCAAAATCCTCATGCTAGAAACTCCATTTATGGTTAAATATTTGACAAAGCCATCTTCTCTCATAGCATCTATTTATTCCAGGAACATAATATTTATGTCAATCCCTACTAAGTCAGTCATGAATGAAACAATAGTCAATTCATTATTGAAGTTGAAAATTATCGTTTCATTGATGGGCTCTTTGAAATTATCAATTCTTACCTCGGTATATTAAAGCACTATGAAGATGAAATGATGCTTATATTTGAACTTCGATTCCATGATTCTAGAAAGAGATCCCTTTTATTTTTCCAAATTGAAAGGCTGACGATGATGCCCTCAACCCAAAGGTCGGAAGGTCCATGTCGACGCATGATCTTTCCTTTTTCCATGGCCCGAAGAACTCTAAATGGCTCTTTTATTTCCCTGTCAGGAAATCTGCACCCACAACAATCCTCGTGGGATCCCCTCTTTGCACTTAGGATATCATAATTTGCGCTTTCACAAATCTATAGGTCGAGCGTTGGTCTCTCGAATCCCCGAAACCCGACAACAGTCAACGCTGACCTTTTCCTTTACCATTCGGGATTTTCCCTATTGTGATTTCGCGCGTTCGCGATGTCAAACAACTTGTCTCGCTAACTCCTGAATCCCAATATGCCGAAACTCTAACTCACACGTGAGTTTGACTTTTCAACGCCCATCACCTTTGTCGGGATTTCAGACTTTGCGGTATCGTGAATCCTAATGCAAATGTTTCGGGACTTCTCGCCACGAAACTCCAAAATAGTGTGCCACCTGTCCACTTCACTGACTCTTCTGTGGCCCACACAATCCCTTTAGCTTTCAGGATATCATGTTTCGCGATTTTGCGATTCCCATTGCAAGTTTTACGGAATTTCAACCCATGAAACCCCGATATGGAAATTCATGAGTAAATCTGACGGCCCTTATGGCTTGGATCTACAGTCCTGCCTCTCCTGAGCTTTGAACCTTTAGGGAATACTCGCAGTATCTCCCCTGTTCCTCCACGAGATCTAACGATTCATGGAAATTCGCAAATTCTCTTTAGAGAATTCCGACCATCCATCCTTCCTGATGATTTATGTGAATAACTGAGTGTTTCTCCGCCAACTTATCCACCTACAAACAAACTAGAGATGCCTTCTTAATACTTCCAGTCTCAACTTTCCTAGCATTTTTCTTCAACAGTTTCAAAGGCCTTATCCTTCCCGAGCTTTTCCACGACTCTGCATATTCTGGAAAACCCTTTTGCTCGCACCCTTTGCAGCAACCTTCAAACACCTCCAAGTGTTTGAAATCCTTTGACTCTGCGCACACCTGCAGTAGCAGACCTTCAATACTTCACTCAGGTTCGTAACCCTGAGGCTTCACTCAGCCTGCACACTCCTTGCACGGCTCCTGTGCCTATCTGTACTTCGGAATGAATGAGAACAAAATCTACCCTATCTGAACCTTTTGTCAATGCACTCCTTGCAGACACTTCAACTGCACTCCTTGCAGGAACCCTTGTTTAGATAGAGAAACAATTGAAACTCATTCCTTCTTCCTTCAAACTTCAAATTCAAAACATGAAATCATATACACAGCATATAAAGAAAATGTGTAACAGGAAGCAAACATTCATGAGCATATCATTCAACATGAATACATAGAAAAACATGAAACCATGAATTTGAATCAACCTCTTTATATTAATCCAAATATTTGTACATGGGTGTTCTTACACAACTCTCTGCTTCTCTTCTATGCTCTTCATACACACTAATGTTACAATACACAATGAGGGTGTCTATATCCCATTTCCCTCTTGCGCTCTAAATTGTCTAATCTAGAATTAAATTCTATCTACCTGCATTAACTACTTTAAATGCCTTCTACCTACTAAGGATGAGAGAAAATCGCTCAAGGTCCGTTTACATTATACAAGTGTGCTCCTTCTTAATGCCTTCATTTAAGATTGTGCATCAACTTCAAGGTGATTTCAAAATTTGTGCTGGCGCTGGTCCAACTGTCTGATTGCTCCCGCGTTGGCTCGCATGATGTCGGTGATGATCCTGCATCATACTCCCTGGATTGAAAATTTTCACGGGCTCCTGTCCATGAGCTCACGCACGATCTGTCCATGGTTTTGGATCCCCGCTTCGCTCTCCTAGCTAGAATCTTCAACTGGATGGCCTTTCCACTTGACCAAATACTCAAAATATTATTTCCGCCTGGTCTTCTTGCTCACTCTTTTGTCTAGTATGTGCTCCATCTGCAGCTTTTCTGCCACTAGCATCTGCTTTGTCCATTGGATCACTGGTTGCTCATTTTCTGTCGCTGCTTCCTCAGCTTTATATGGGTACAAATCCGAGATATTGAATATCGAAGAAATTCTGATCCCATCAGGTAATTCAATCTCGTAAGTGTTTTCCCCAAATTTCTTCAAGACCCTACATGGTCCGATTTTCTTCATTTTCATATTATTATATGTTCCTCTCAGGAACCTTTCTTTCCTTAAATGTGCCAGAATCAAGTCACCAACCTCAAACTGAATTTTTCTTCTATGTTGATCTGTTCTATGCTTATATTCTTGGCTCGAATTTAACAATCGCTCCTTCACCTGGCTGTGAAGTTCTTTCATCACCTTTGCGAAATCTTCTGCACTAGCGCTCCTAGTTGCACTCTGTTCTGAATCCCTCAGTTCATAAATTCCTCTTGGTTGCATGCCATAGATAACCTGAAATGGACTTTTCCCTGTGCTCCTGTTAACTGAGTCATTATAAGCAAACTCTGTCTGTGGTAATATGTTGTCCCACTGGCTGTGGTGTTCTGTCACCAAGCTTCTCAATAAGTCTCCCAGACTTTTGTTTACTAATTTTGTTTGTCCATCCGTCTGAGGATGATAAGCCAAACTAAATGACAAGCTAGTTCCCAGCTTCTTCCATAAGGTCCTCCAAAAATTCCCTATGAATTTGGTGTCTCAATCCGAAACTATACTCCTTGGAAAACCATGAAGTCGAATGACTTCTTTGAAAAACAGATTTGCAATGTGAGTTGCGTCACTGGTTTTCTGACATGGAATAAAGTGTGCCATCTTGGAAAATCTATCCACCACCAAAAATATTGAGTCAAAACCTCTTTGTGTTCTTGGAAACCCCAATACAAAATCCATTCTAATTGCATCCCACGACCTTTCAGGTATGGGCAATGGTTGATAGAACCCTGCATTCTGCTTCCTTCCCTTCGAATGCTAGTAAATTCTGTATCTATCCATGAATCTCTTGACGTCTTATCGCATTCCCGGCCAAAAGTATGACTCATTAAACTTTGCGAACGTCTTGTCATGACCAAAGTGCCCTGCCAATCCTCCACTGTGTTTCTCCTTTAGCAAGTTCTCCCTCATGGAGCATTTCAGAATACAGAGTTGATTACCTCTAAACAGTAATCCCTCCTGGATCATGTATTCTACCCATTCGCTTCTATCTCTGAGAATTGGATTCTCAGCTACTTCATACGCCTCCTTAAAATCTGGATCATCAGCGTACATGTCCCTGAGATCATCAAAACCCATTGTTTTGACTTTGAACTCCTACAACAACGAACACTTCTTGCTCAAAGCATCAGGAACTTTGTTAGCAATACTAGAAATATGTTTAATCACAAAAGTGAAATTCTGCATGTACTCAACCCATTTGACATGTCTTTGATTCAAATTCTCATGTTGAGTCACAAAATGCAGTGCATGATTGTCAATGTATAAGACAAACTCTTTCAGGATCAAGTAATGCCTCCATTTGTTCAATGCCTGGATGATAGCATAAAACTCCTTATCGCAAGTGGAGTATTTCACTTTCGCTTCTTTCAGCTTCTCGCTGAAGTATGCTATTGGCCTGTCTTCCTAACTCAAGACTGCCCCGATTGCAAATCCACTTGCATCACATTTCACTTGAAATGTCTTCTGGAAATCTGGCAACACCAAAACTGGTTGTTTTGTAATCTTCTTCTTCAACAGATTAAAACTCTTTTCAGCCTCTTCTGTCCAGTGAAAAGACTTGTGTCTTTTCTTCACTGTGTCCATCATCGCTGCACTAATTCCACTGAAATTCCTGATGAACTTCCGATAGAAACTAGCCAATCCGTGAAAACTTCTCACCTCAAAGATATTCCTTGGTGATGGCTAATTCTTGATTACCTCCACCTTGTCTAGATCCATCCTCAACTCGTTTGCCGAAATAACAGATCCCAAGTAAATGAGATCTGTCTTCATGAATGAGGACTTCTTCATATATATCAACAAATTCTCTTGATGTAACCTTTGCATCACTGTAGCCAAATGCTTCAAATGTGCTGCCAGTGTTTTACTGTAAACTAGTATGTCATCCAAATACACAATGACAAATTTTCCAATGAACTCCCTCAGGACTTCGTTCATCAACCTCATGAAGGTACTCGGTCCATTTTTTAAGCCAAATGGCATAACGAGCCATTCATACAACCCTTCATTGGTTTTGAATGTTGTCTTCCATTCATCACCCTCTCTCATGCGGATCTGGTGATAACCACTTTTCAAATCAATCTTTGAAAAATACTTTGCTCCACTCAAGCAATCCATCAGATCATCCATCCTCGGAAATGGAAATTTGTACCTAATGGTTATCTTGTTAATCACCCTTGAGTCAGTACACATCCTCCAGCCTCCGTCTTTCTTTGGACTGAGTACTGTTGGAACAACACATGGACTCAAACTCTCCCTGACCAAACTTTTGTCCAATAAATCCTGGACTTGCCTCTTAACTTATTCATTCTCTTGCGGCGTTAATCTGTACACATATTTGTTTGGCAAACTGGCTCCTGGTATGAGATCAATGTGATGAATCACACTTCTGATCGGTCGCAACGAATGAGGTAATTCATCCACTACAATGTCAGCGAACTCTTCCAGTAGTTCCTGAACTTCTTCTGGTAAATCATCTACCCTTGTGCTAGTCAAAATAATTCTCGGTTTCCTGACCACAATGAATTGTGGATCCTCCTTCTTCTTAACCTCTGTAAGAATTTCCTTCCCACTCATGAGAAGTACTGTGTTTCTTACTTCTGGCTTCACCTCCTTATCCTTGATTGGAAGTAACATGTCTGTCCTCCCATTCTTCTCTAGGGTGTATGTGTTCATTCTCCCATCATGAATCACATTTCTGTCATATTGCCATGGTCTACCCAGCAATAGATGACAAACATCCATAGGAATGACATCACATAATATCTTATCATTATATCCTCCTATCTTGAATTCAACTAAACATTGTTTTGTGACAGTTACCTGGTGTCCTTTTTGTAGCCACGAAACTCTATATGGGCTTGGATGATCAGTCGTCTCCAGCTCTAGCTTCTCTACCATCTCCATAGAAATGAGATTATCCATGCTACCACTGTCTACAATGACCTTGCATACCCTGTCCTTGGTTTTGCAAGAAGTCCTAAAAAGTCTGGTCCTTTGGACTGAATTCTCCACCTCCTTCTCGAGTGTCAAAAGGACTTTTCGCATCATCAACGATCTTCCGCCTTCAACGTCTTCTGCCTCAACATCCCACCTCTATGCCTCAATGATGTGAGCTTCTCCACTTTCTTTATTTTTATCTAGAAACTCATAAGACTTTTGCCCATGCTTTCCACATGTGAAGCATGTTATTACTCCACCTCTTCCTCTTCCTCTACCTCTAGTACGAGGAAAAGTGTTATTGTCAGCATAATCTCCCTTCTGATCAATATGTTGCCCTCGCTGTGAGGTCCCACCTCTCTCAGTTCGAGTCTGAGGTTTCTTCCAGTCCTCTTTGGGATTTTGATATTTATCCAGGGCAACTGATTTGCCTCTGGGATGACTTCTGCCTCGGCCCCTCTAACTCTACTTTCGGCTCAGCTTCTCTTCTGCTTTCCCTTGCAACGTCTGTTAGCTTGTAGTTCATCCCACCACAATGTTGCATGTCCCTTCAATCTCGTGTCAAGATGCTTGACTTTCTTGTCCTCCTCAACATCTTCATAGTCGAAGTATGTGTCTAGAGCTCTAATCCAGTCTAGAAGCTCCTCTGCATCCAAGTTTCCTTCATAAACTGGAATGTCCATCTTTGCTCTTGCACCCATCCTTGCAATAGCTCTGATCAAACATTCGTTTTGTGTTTCTTCAACTGCAACTTCTTCTTCACGTTCAACCTCAATCTCACTTTTAGAATCACTTAGATCCCCCGCATTGACTGTGCATCTTTGTGTTGTCTCCATGTCTTTGAGTCTAGCTTGTAGATCACGCATCTCTCTCTCCATGACTGAATCAGTCATCTGTATGCCTCTTCTTCTTGGAATTTCCCTATCCTCTCGTGGATCAGGTGTTTTCCTGTCCCTTCTCCTTGGCGGCATGGTGAACTCTTTTTCTTCTCTGCTACAGAAAGAAAAGAACCTTTCTGGGCTCTGATACTAGATTGACGACGATGCCCTCAACCTGCGGGTCGGAAGGTCCACGTCGACACGGGATCTTTCCTTTTTCCACGGCCCGAAGAAATCTAAACGGATCTTTTATTTCCCTTTCGAGAAACCTGCACCCACAACAATCCTCGTGGGATCCCCTCTTTGCACTTAGGAGATCGGAATTCGTGCTTTCATGAATCTGTAGGTCGAGTGTTGGTCTCTCGAATCCTCGAAACCCGACAACAGTTAACGCTGACCTTTTCCTTTACCCTTCAGGATTTTCCCTATCACGATTTTGTGCGTTCGTGATGTCAAACAACTTGTCTCGCCGACTCCCGAATCCCTATATGCTGAAACTCTGACTCACGCGTGAGTTTGACTTTTCAACACCCATCACCTCTGTCGGGATTTCGGACTTCACGGTATCGCGAATCTTGATGAAAATGTTTCGGGACTTCTCGCCATGAAAATCCGAAATAGTGTGCCACCTGTCCACTTCACTGACTCTTCTGTGGCCCACACAATCCCTTTATCTTTCGGGATATCGTGTTTCACGATTTTGCGATTCCCGTTGCAAGGTTTACGGAATTTCAACCCACGAAACCCCGATATGGAAATTCACGAGTAAATCCGACGGCCCTTATGGCTCGGATCTACGGTCCTGCCTCTCCTGAGCTTTGAACCTTTAGTGAATACTCGCAGTATATCCCCTGTTCCTCTGTGAGATCTAATGGTTCATGGAAATTCGTGAACTCTCTTCAGAGAATTCCGACTGTCCTTCCTTCCTGATGATTTTTGTGAATAACTAAGTGTTTCTCCGCCAACTTGTCCACCTACACGCAAACTAGCGACACCTTCTTAATACTTCCAGTCTCGACTTCCCTGGCACTTTTCTTCAACAGTTTCGAAGGCCTTATCCTTCCCAAGCTTTTCCATGACTCTGTGTATTCTGGAAAACCATTTTTCTCGCACCCTTTGTGGCAACCTTCAAACACCTCCAAGTGTTTGAAATCCTTTGACTCTGCGCACACCTATAGTAATAGTCCTTCAATACTTCACTCAGGTTTGCAACCCTGAGGCTTCACTCGACCTGCGCACTCCTTGCACGGCTCCTGTACCTGTCTACACTTCGGAATGAATGAGAACAAAAGATACCCTATCTGAACCTTTTGTCAACGCACTCCTTGCAGACACTTCAACTGCACTCCTTGCAGGAACCCTTGTTCAGATAGAGAAACAATTGAAACTCATTCCTTCTTCCTTCAGACTTCAAATTCAAAACATGAAATCATATACACAGCATATAAAGCAAATGTGTAACAGGAAGAAAACATTCATGAGCATATCATTCAACATGAATACACAGAGAACAAACACGAAACCATGAATTTGAATCAACCTCTTTCTATTAATCCAAATATCTGTACATGGGTGTTCTTACACAACTCTCTGCTTCTCTTCTATGCTCTTCATATACACTAATGTTACAATACACAATGAGGGTGTCTATATCCCGTTTCCCTCTTGCACTCTAAATTGTCTAATCTAGAATTAAATTCTATCTACCTGCATTAACTACTTTAAATGCCTTCTACCTACTAAGGACAAGAGAAAATCGCTCAAGGTCCGTTTACATTATACAAGTGTGCTCCTTCTTAATGCCTTCATTTAAGATTGTGCATCAACTTCAAGGTGATTTCAAAATTTGTGTTGGCGCTAGTCCAACTATCTGATTGCTCCTGTGTTGGCTCGCATGATGTTAGTGATGCTCCTGCATCAAAAGCCCATCTAAATGGGCTAGAAAATTTATGCCTTCAACCTCTACCCTTCAAAGACCAATTTACTAAAACTACGATGTTTGTCGATGGGATTCATGGGATCCTCCATCACACGATTGGTTGCATCCACCAACTTATAAAAAAATAAAAAAATGGAAAACCCCTCAACCTGTTCCAATACTTATCAAACCCTAGAAGCTCCTCTTCTTGAAAGCATTCACCAATCGAACCACTAAACTACTATTGATTCACCACCTAGTTTATCATGCCATCAACATATCCATGGATTATTTGACTAGACGCTTGGATGTAGGCGTTAATTCATATCTCGTGATATCTCATTTCCTCTGTCGTGATCTACATGCCCTTTTCCACCAATAAGTGCATAATTTTGAAGAGGCATGAGGCATTGATTGGTTCTCTTAATATCCTAGCCACAATTTCTTTACATTTGTATACATTTCTTTGTTGAAAACTCTCTAATCATAGTTCATTATTTTACCCTAATGGTCATTTCTTTAATGTACATATTAATTGAATTGACTTCGTGCCTTTTCAACCGATGTTCTTTTCCTTCTTTGTTAGTTATTCACTTTCTTGTCTATATTCTTAACGGTATCGTAATAGTGGTATCAGAGAGGAACAATTGTAGTATATGTACTATATATACATTATTGATGTACATATTAATTGAATTGACTTTGTGCCTTTTCAGCCGGTATTCTTTACCTTCTTGATCTTGTTAGTTATTCACTTTCTTGTCTATATTCTTAACAGTGGTATCAAAGCATGTAGAGGCCTATTGGTTGATCAGAACCCTATAGTTATTAGTTCTTAGGGCCTGGTAGCACCATGGTAGTTTTCCATTGTCGATGAAGAAAAGGAGAACCAAGGAGCGGGTTCTGTTGTCTGCAAGTGAGAGACACCTCAAGACCTAGCTATAGTTAAGGTGAAAGAGGCATGCAAGAAAGGATTGCGTGAACCAGTGAAGGAGCCACCAGTGTATGGAAAAGAGGCGTGCAAGAGAAAGTCGCTAGACTATATTGCAATCTTCCTAGGACTCAACAATGGAGAATCGATAAATGAGAACCAGACATGTTTAAATTTTTTCAAGGTCGTTATTTTATGTGAAACTATATTCAATTCAACGAAATTGATGTGTTCGTAGTTGTAGATGAAAACCTAAAGAATTCTCTTATGTAGTTGCTCATTATTTTTGTATCTTACCGCAGGTTTATTGATAGGGTCATTCGTCTATGTGCATGGAGATCCGTTGAATTTCATTTGGTTGAAGATCCACCCGTTTTGAGATGAATTCTATGGGATCGATGAATGGTCGGAATCCCAATCCACTTGTGGATGATGGCGGTCTCTTGGACGATGGAGGTCTTCTGGCCACACACATAGGGGAGACATGAATTTGCATGATATACGATGTGCAATACCCACTACACAAATCCAATCTTTTTGCATCATATGGATAAGCGAAGACGTATGAAGGTGAAAAGAAACTCAAATTTACCCTCTCGGATTCGGAAGTGAAGGCTGACTCTGTGTTTAGCGGAGCAGAGGAGGACAAAGAATGCGTTGAGGTGAGACCATGGAGGTAGAGTTCGGCCAGAATTTCATGTTGAAAGAGTTGGAGGTATTCGTAACACTAAGCAATGGCGCTTTGGTAAGGTACAGTTTAATTATTTTCCAATTCATATAAAAAAAATCAAATTGATGGGACCGAAATATACACAAGTATGGAACTCGAATATGTTTTTTTAAATATTTCAAATTGATTTTTTTGCAGTTAAAAACAATCAAATTGATTTCAATAATGGGAGGCACTGGGAGATTTTAAGAAGAGTCCTTGCAATAACGTTTTTGAGAAGAAGCAAGAAAACGTGAAAGTAGAAAGTTTTAAATATGAAGTAAAATTCATTTGGGTGTTCATTAAAAAAGAGAAGTTGTAAAAAGCAAGTCATATTTTATTTTTTAAAAAGATTATTTTTTAAGCAAGTTTCTCTATTTATTTTGGCTATTAAAGGAAGTGTTTTATTTAAAAAAAAAATTATTTGTAAAGCCAAATGAAATGCCAGATCTTGTGTGAGATCATGACAAGATCTCAAACATGAAATTAATTTATTAATTTGAGTGATGAATTTTGGAAAGAAGAAGAATGTGACTTTGGTAAGTTGTTCCTGACAAGGAGGAACCACAACATTAGTGATTGAATGTTAGGCTTTCATTTTCGAAGCCCTATCATTTTCGAATTCCCGCAATTTTTGTTCATAAATTTTTGCATTATGCTCACAACAAAATCAGTGAAGTCACTGAAGTTGATAATGATCACTACACATTGTTCTAGTAGCTTATACAGGTGTTGGATCTCTTCTTGGCCATACTTGTGAATGATGATCAAAGAAATTTGAACCACTTGTCCCTGACAGGGGGGAATCTAAAGTTTTCATTCAAGTTCCAAGTTTGATTTAAAGCTATGCAACCTAGTTCTTGGTATGCAGTCTTGTTCTTGAACATATTGTTGTTGATATGGTTTTTGGTAATTATAAAACCATTCATAGTTTTTTGAGACTTAAGCTTTTGATAGTTTGTGGTCAGCTTAAAACCACCAATTAAGCAGAAGACATGAAGTTCTTCTTAGATTTTTTTAGCCTTGAGATCTTGTTAGTTTATGGTCAACTTAAAACCATGTCATTTAGTAGAATACATCACCTTTTGCTAGAAATTTGGTTTGTGGTCATCCCGAAACCACCATATTGGTTTGTGGTCACCTTTAAACCACCAATTTAGTAGAAGACATCAGCTTCTGCTATTTTTTCAGAGTTCAGAGAGGAAGTGGCAGTTTTTCAGGAAAGAACGAACTTATGATTAAGGGGGATGTTAAAAACTCTCTAATCATAGTTCGTTATCTTACCCTAACGCTCATTATATGTACTATATATACATTATTGATGTACATATTAATTGAATTATCTTGTGGTATATGTACTATATATACATTATTGATGTACATATTAATTGAATTGGCTTTGTGCCTTTTCTGTGAGTGTTCTTTTCCTTCTTGATCTTGTTGTATCTTAACATTCTTTACTCTGATGATCAAGTATGACTTGTACATAGATGGATTTTCTTGTAGATGTTGACTCTCACCCTTTATAACAACTTGAGAGTCGAGATAGATATGCTTCAAATCATAGTCTCAATGACCACGATGAATACACCAGATTGAATGTTAAAGGTTCTCTCACTCAAGTCATCCCCTAGAAATCAAACAATCAACCGTCAACCTTTATTCCCTTTCGCCATCATTTTTCTTCTTGAATATTACCTTCCCATAGAGGGAAATCACAATAATAAAAACATAAAGGATTGTATTCCTATAAATTTTGTTACAGTGAATGTTGGGCTCCTAATTAATATCATCGAAGATGCCAAATAAGGATCGTTCGCTTCTCGCTTCCCCGCACAAAACAACCATAGTTACTTCTCCCTTCAACTCATTGTCATTCATAGCATACTATGGAACCAAGCATTGGTAATAGTTGCACCACATCTCATAAAAATTGACCATCACATAATAGTTTTTTCTCATGAAATTATAGAATTTTCTCTCCTTTAACTTTGCAACATATTTCTTGTCAACAGTCGGTGCAACACGATCAACATCTTCACCTTCCAAGTCATACAATCCTTATTCATAGTACTTACTTGACGTTGAGATAAATAGTACTATCATGTGCTTATTAATGGATCTTCCATCCATCACTGAGATTGGTGACAATCCATATCACTGAAAGAAGCTACAAGGCGTCCACTATTGCAACGAATACATCATGATATGATGGAAAAACAACACACTCCCACTATTGCAATGAATACATCATGATATGATGGAAAAACAACACACTCCCATGGACAAACTGAGGACACCCAAAATAATAATTCTACAAATAAATCATAGCATAATACTATAGAAAAACCATAGAAACACGCACAAAATAATCTACTTTTGCCACACTAATATACATCTACATCAGTGCTACCCAAAGGTTTTCATTTCTCTAGGCCCTCCTACAATGGATTCAATCCCATTCGCTATTTTAAAAATGATTAGCCCAAATTCTATAGGATAAAATTATTTTACCTTAAAAATCGCCAAAATTTTATAAAAACTATATAAAATCCTTAGAAATTTGAATATTTTTACAAAAATATCGCCAAACATTTATAGTAGTTGGAATATGAAGGATTAGTAAGATTCGTCAAGGTTTCTACATTTTAAAATAAATTTCCATCCTTAAAATCATCCCTGGTCCAACTGTGATACCATGTAGAGAAATGGGAGAGTAGACATTGTTTCCTCGAACCAAATCTATATTAAATGTTCTCATACTCTATTCAAAAAATAATTATACACTTGCAAATACATCAAATTTTTCCTCAAAATAGAAACACTACCTTAACAAACTAACAAATTGTTGAAATAATATCCATTAGAGGAATTTTTTTCTAAAATGGGTCTCTTAAGGAAAATATAAAATAATAAAACCACTTGCCACATCACACCAAGTTAGAGGTGTATCTTGTGAATCTTGTGAAGTTTTATTTCTCCATTAATGATGTTTTTCATGTATGTTGGGTTAATATAGAGTTAAAAGGTGAGTGGATAAAATATAACTTAAATTCTGGTGCACACATAATAAATGATAATTATCATTTATTGTGCACATACAAGAAATGATAATGGGTAGTGGATAAAATATAACTTACATAAGCAAACTTGAGGAAATGTTTTCATCTCGATGGATTTAATATGGATCTACGTTGGTTCTAGTTGTTGGGAAGGGATTTGTGTTGGTTCTAGTTGTCGGGAAGGAACAATTGGATTTGCACTGGTTCTAGTTGTGTGGGAATGTGAAATGTTTAGAAGATAATGGTTATCTATATCTATATGTTTAATATGAACTTCATACTTTGAAATTTACATCATTATGAATCCCAATAATAACATAGTAACATTTTTTAGTGATAAAGACGTTGAATAATAACAAAATGAAATGGTTAAGATATTGAATAACATATGTACTACTTCATATCATTAAGAAGTGATATAAGGAAGATATTGAATAAGTGATATATTATAAGGTAATTGATCTTAGCTTGTCTTTTTCTGATTTTCTCTTAAAATTTAGATGTCCCGAGTTTTTCACATTTTATATATCCTAATATTATAATGGTTTTAATGTGAAAATACTAATAGATAAATCACACCGAACCAAACAAAGTATAGGAATTGAAATTGGTTTTCATTGCGTTGTCTCTAAATTCATTTCACTTGATAATTTGCACTATCTCTTCATTTCACTTGATAACTTGCACTATCTCAGAGCATATGATCAATTTTCTTAATTTTTCATAGTATTATCACTAAAATCAATGCACCATATTGTTTAATGTGATATACTTATTATTGAAATAAATGCACCCTATTATTTTACTTTATATTACTTTTAAAATGAATACAACTACTTATGCTAAATCATTTTTCATTGTATCATCACTTAAATCAATGCATATTTTTTTACATTATATCATTATTGAAACCAATGCAACTAATTTCTCTAAATCATTTATCATTTTGTCATCGGTAAAATCAATGCATTTCATTGTTTTGCATTATGTCATTATTGAAATCATAGCAACTAATTTTTCTAAATCATTTTTCATTGTATTATCTCTAAAATAAATGCACCCTATTGTTTTGTGTTATATCATTGTTGAAATTATTTCATCTCCCTTATTTCTCTAAATATGTAATATCAGTGAAATCATTATGCTCTATTGTGGTGTATTATATCGTTATCACTAAAATCAATCCACCTATTGTTTTATGTTATATCATTATCAATAAAATAAATGCACCCTATTGTATTATGTTATGTTATGCTCAATCATTTTTTATTGTATCATCACTTAAATCAATGCACATAGTTTTTTTTATGTCATCATTGAAATCAATGCAATTAATTGCTCTAATTCATTTATCATTGTATCATCAATGCATTGCATTGTTTTTCATTATGTATTATTGAAATCATAGGAAATAACTGATTTAAATCATTTGTCATTGTACCATGTCTAAAATAAATGCACCATATTGTTTTGTGTTATATCATTGTAAATCATTTCAACTCCCTTATTTCTCTAAATCATTTTTTTAATATCAACATCTATTGTTTTGTGTTATACCATTATATAAATCAATGCATATATTCAATGATTGATATATCATTCTCTTTTAATTTCCATGATTGGAACATATCAATAGTACAAACCCAAACCTCTTGAATGTTGAAACATTCTTCATTTTGATAATCGATTAAAGTGTAATTAAAAAGATTAAAGCATAATTATATATCTTCAAAATCCTTTCATCCTCTTCATATTGAACTATTATCTCAATAATATATTCAATCCCAATATGATTCTTGTTATTTTACATTTGAAAAAATTTGAAAATGGATGGATGTCCAAAACCTCCCTACTCTTTTAATATTAGACTCATTAAATAGTAATATTATATATTGATATGATACATAATAAATATGCAATATCTCGTGCTAAATTTGAAGTTTCCAAGAAATATTTTAGAAATTAGTAACTGAGAAAAAGTTGGTCCTCTAACATAAGTTTGATATTCATCTTAATAATTATTTAGGAATATTATTGAAATTTATAATAACTATTCAAAATATTATACTTTGATTTTTATTGCTTTTATAGTTAGTTATTACTTTAAAAAATATATGAACATAATGAAAGACTACAAACAAACCCCAATTCAAAAAACACTTACATTCATATGATAAGTCCATAGATAAATATGAATTATACACACTATGGATTACATAACTCTAGATTATACACAATTGTTATTCCTATCTCATGTTAAATTTAATCTAACATATAGATTCAAACATAATTCAATTTATGATGCTATTGTTTAGTGATATTGATCTCAATTGTGTCAATGTGCATGATAGATATGGAATTAAGTGTACATTGATTGGATCATTTTTTAAGTAAAAATTATTACTTAATTTATTTACATGTTAAATGAAATGGAATCTAAAATATGGTATAGATATCACGACTTTGAACTATACATGTATATGAATAATTCTTTCAATAAAATTAAATATGTAAATGAGCAATTATAATAGATAAATAAATCTTTAGATTTTGAAATAATATTAAATATATAAACTTGCAATTATAACAAATAAATAAATATTTCCATATTTAAATAATATTAAAGATATAAAACTTAGAAATTATAAGATATTAATTTATATAATATGCAATTATGTTTTAGTGAGATTCAATATGCACTTGCAATGAAATCTCAACATGATTATAATTTCTTGAATAAACAATAGGTTTGCATTTCCATAGTTGCAAATCTGTATAGAAATATAATTTTAGAAAATGGCAAATGTTGTCACAATAGTGTACATTATGGGTGGGTGCATTTCTACAAAGTAGAAACATAAGAAATACTGATAATCTTGAAAAACAAAAAAAAAATTACAATACATAAGTATTACAAATTTAAAATGTACATGTTATACTTATAATCATTTACAAATTGCAGCTCATTTAGTCTTTCCCATATCTCAGAGAGCACAATTAAGACATTCAAATTGTTCACTTATGATAATATTATTAATTAAACTTAACCAAATATATATATTTCTCTTTATTTTTAGATTTTTACATTATAGTCGACATTATTTTTTATTTAGTGGATATTATTTATTTTTTTAAATGGAAGCACAAATGAGCCTCTTTACCCAATAAATATAGTATTTTTCTTTTTGAAATTTATATCATCTTGAATTTATTATGTTGCATAACTATTTTTTAATATCTAATAATAAATTTAAATTTAAATAATGTATTAAAATTTAGTCAATAATAATTAAAAATTCTAATTTAAATAGTAATGTAAATAAAGTAATATTTAATTATTATTATTATAAAATCACCACACATAACATATCACTATATAAACATATTATTATAATATCTCACTATATAAACCATCACCATCCTCCTTAATGAAACATTTTTTTATAATTATAGGAAAAGCTTATCTTATTAAAGTATTTTTTTAACTATAATTAAATTTTAGTTATTCTAAAATGATTATAATGAAAGATATCATTATAACTATACATTTTTTTATAATCATAATAAAAACTTGTCTTATTAAAACACTTGTTAACTATAACCAAATTTTAGCTATTCTATAGTTCACAATAACTAAATTTATTCTAATTTGTTTGTAGTTACCATATAAATATAGCTTTAGGCTCACATTATAAACTTAACTTATTTTGACCATTCTTCTTTCTTATTATATTTAATTTGAATGATTTTGTTAGAGAATATTTCTAAGCATTTTGATTTTTTTTTGGGTATTTGAAAACTATGTAAAGAGTGCTTATCAAATATTTTTTTGGACGTTTGAAAACTATGTAAAGTGTGCTTATCAAATATATTTTTGGACGTTTGAAAACTATGTAAAGAGTGCTTATCCAAAAATATTCTCTAACATTATGTCTAACTCTGAAAACTTATACTATCATATATTGAATATTTAAGTTCAATTTGTAATGTATGTTTTCCCTTTTTATTAAATTATAATGATAATATACTTATTGTAATTTATTAAATTGTAATAATAATACACTCTTATTGGATTTTCTTTTCCTTTTGTAATATTTTATTAATGAGATAAAAAAAAATGATTTTTCTTTAGTATTTTTTTTATAAATTTTTAATATTATATTGTTTTTAGCCCTTAGCTAGTAATTAAAGGATAAATTTAATAAGTGGATAAAAGTTTTGTTGGAAGTCATACTACTTTTCCCCAACTAGATCGAACAACCTCCTAAAGCATAGAAACAAACTCCTTAAGTAGAGACAAATTCTACCTTAAAATGACCAATAATAATAACATTCACAAATATGATCACACATAAGACAAGTAGGAGTTTATGATTTCAAGACATGAGAAAGTTGTTAGATTCATTTTTCTCATGGGAATATCATGGATTGGATAGTCATATAGGTCTAGAACTTGAAAAATAGAAATTATACAATAAAATAAAATAAACATCAATGCAACTAAATATACAATAAAATATATAACAATATATCCATAATCTATCTTTTATTAAATCAAGTGTTCAATGCTTTTGAGACTTATACATTTACATAGCCAACTCTTATGTACTCTATGTTCTTCCTACTCACTATCATAAACTACAAAAATCCAAATTATATTAAGACTAAAAATCCCATGTCTTCATCATTGGATCCATCATATATGTC
This sequence comes from Picea glauca, assembly GCA_000966675.3. Lineage (NCBI taxonomy): Eukaryota > Viridiplantae > Streptophyta > Pinopsida > Pinales > Pinaceae > Picea > Picea glauca. The sequence goes on along the minus strand of JZKD02S1733710.1, from coordinate 84,721 downwards.
CAGGCTCCAAAAACATGGACCACCATGTGATAGTTTAACCATTTAGCATTATTGTCTAGAATCCTAATATCTAGAGTCATTTCCTTATTGGAGTTCCCACTAGAGATTCAATTAAGTCATAGTCCAATATTTAGGTTTTGTCTCTCCACTGATGTGGCTTCATGTTTTCTTATTCATTACCTTGACAATCTTTTTAGACCCAAATTATTTTTAAACGTTGATGTAAATAGGTGCATTATAAATTTTGGAGGCCCTTGATCTCATTCTTAACTATACATGCCAATGTATAATTTGACAATTTTGATGAGGTAGAATACATGCCCTCCACATGTCACTCCTTCTATTTTCCCCTCTGACAGAAATGTGGACATTGGTTCATCAACATAACTCTTTGTTAAGTCACATGATGTAGGCCTCTCTTTCCCTACATTTTCTCCATAATCTGCCTAATGTAGGCCTCTCTTTCCTCTCTTTCCCTACATTTTCTCCATACTTTGCTAATCATATTTTAAGAATAAAGTTACTAATTCTATTATTGAAGATGGACATTATTTTCAAGTGAAAAATGGATTGCAACAAGATAAATTAGAAAACAGTTATGAAGGATATCAGTTGGAGAATCATGAACTTCTTATTTATAAAACTAGAATGCATATTCCTAGTTTTTCAAACTTGAGAATAATTATCATAGATGAAATCCATAAAACACCATATATTGGACATCCAAGCTACTAGGAAATGATTGCGATAGAAATAAAAAAACACTTTTGTTTAGGGATGAAAAAATATGTTATTGAATACATTGTTGCATTTATGTGATTATATCAAGTCAAGGATGAAAATCAACACCCAACACATTTATTGCATCCTTTGTTAATTCTAGGCTAGAAACATGAAGTAGTAACCACAGATTTTATTACTAGGTTACCAACTACATCAAGACATCGTGATTCTATCATGGTTGCGATGGATAAGTTATCCACGGAAATACATTTTATTCCTATTAAACCCACTCACAAGATTGATGATATTGCAAGAATATTTATGAGAGAAATATTCAAATTTCATGGACTACCTAGAGAAATTGTATCTAACAGGGATATAAAGTTTACATCAAACTTTTGGAAGTTTATTTTTGTAGTCTTTCACACCCAACTAAATTTTATCATTTCTAATCATACATAAATAGATGGACAGACTGAAAGAGTCAATTAAGTGATTGAGGACATGCTTCACATGTCTGTCTAAGTGGGGAGGATTATCTACAAATAGTATAGTTTTCATATAACAATGGGCATCAAGAATCTTTGAAAATGCGTCCATTTGAAGATTTATATGGTAGAATATGTAGGACACTAGTGATATGAGATAATCTAGTAAATATAATTGTGCTCCAGAAAGAAATGCTTAAGGAAATGGAGCAAGAAATTGTTAGAATTAGGTAGTGATATATAAACTTCCATGGATACTCCACTAGACTGGTTCATCACAATAGACATGTTATAATATTTTGAAATATTATATTACGAAATTTATTTTCTTAAATCCCAGATTAATTATTACTAGCATATTTCTCATATTTATGAAAATAATTGAATACTAAAATGAAAGAATAGGAAAATATATGCACCATCCACACAATTGAACACAATATGTATCCTAGGAAACCCAATACATGATAAAATCCATCTATAAGGTCAAGCCTATACTATTCTCTCTTTTCTTTGGTTATGAAAATGAAAACACAAAGAAAGGAGCACTCACTATGGAGTTTCCTAGGAATTTGTGGCCTCTATAGACTCTTATTCATACCTTTTTTTATTCTCTCAAATTGCACTCCTTGTACGTTTTTATCAACTATGGAACAAGTATAATACAAAATAATGGAACCCCTTCTCTTCCTAGCAACTTGGTATTTAACAACTCGATAGTCGTATAGGGTTCGGGTTTTTTCATCCTCAACTCTCAATTAGTGATAAGGTTTTGGAACTTCTAGAATATTTTTAAAATTCCATGCATGGCTAGCCACACATATGTGAGTAATGGGGGTTGGCCTAGAATATGCTTGTACCATGGTGGTCAACAAGGTAGGTCAAATTGCAAGAAGCATAAATTCCACATACGAGCTCTGATTTAGGCAATTTTTGCATAGTTGGAAATCTTTTGACGTTTAGAATAACTTCAAGTGGATGGGAGCTATTTTTTCAATTTTTTTACCCCAAAGTTGCATTTGTTCCTCAAAATGGCTCTAGAAGGTTCCAGACCCCAAATCTCCAAACTGGGACTTGCCACTAAAACGGGCCCTACAAGCCAATTCCTTCAAATTTTCCACCCAAAAAGTAATTAGATAGATGAAAAATTATATAATGATGTCCATTATATATCAAGTAGAATTTAAAGGTAGTCCAATATGGGTATAAAATCTATGAAAAAAAAAAAAATCTCAATAGGAATTTTGACTTGGGGAAGTTGATGAAGATTCACTTGAATCTTTGAAGTTATGCCAAGATAGCACAAAGATATTGTGGGCTATTTGAAGTTCTTGATAGGATATCACTAGTTTCATATAAGATTTCATTTCCTTCTAACATTAAACCTCACAATGTTTTCCATGTTTCTTTGCTTAAGAAATATGTACATGATCCTGACCATGTGATTGATTGGGGTGTGATACAGGTGGAACTAGAGGGAGAATTCCAAATAGATCCATTTCACATCATCAACATGAAATAAATATTACTCCAAAACTTAGCCATTGGATAAGAAAATGTGCAAGTGAATAACTTTGGTCTTGATGAGGTTACATGGGAGTTGGTGGATGCCCCAAAGGAGGCATATCCATAATTTTTTTCAAAATTTCAGTATCAAGGTCAATGCTATTCCAAGTGGATGGGTGTGGTGGAGGGATGTAATACCCCAGTTTTGACCCTTGGCATATATCAACTCAAATTATGTAAATGTTGTAAATATGGATTTCTAGTGTGGAGCTCAACAAGGCCAAGGTCTGACTAGTGGATGGCTTGGCATGTATAATGTAAATATAGATATATGGACCATGTGTTAGGTTTTTCATGGTAAATCAAGATATGTAAATATTAATTTTGGAATATAATATAATGGTCCATGATGGTTGTGTAGAGAGTAATAGGTGCTATGATTCCATTAGAGAAGAAGAGAAAAGGGGGCTTATAGAAAAGTAAATCCTCCATTGTCAAGTGTCATTCTAAGGAGTCGTATCTTTTTCACCATGTTCTTTAAATGAATCCATCCACCTTATTTGACTTATTAAAACCAAATAATTGAATGCATGTGAGATGTTAGAGGAAAATTCCTCTCATGCAATTATGGAAGAATGGGATGAGGATTGTCCTTGGGGGAATTGTAAGAGTCCTACAATCCCAAAGTCAGAAGTAATGGAAACCATATTTTCACCAAAATATTTTATTTCCAATGACTAAGGAATTCATTCCATCACTCTTTCACATCGAGACATTCATGATATTCATTCTATGTTCATTGGCTATCCATGAGAAACCTAGAAGTTGACTTGAGATGAAAAGAGTGATGGTAGTAGGTGAGAATGGAGGTTGGGAAAGTTAGGAAACCGTCACCTATTGTAAATTTGTTTCTCTTTTGATGCTTGATAAGCCAAGTATTGATCGTGCAGGGAAATCACAAAAAACATACAACAAATTGGACTCTTTTTGTACACATTGAAGAGCATTGTAAGGGAATGGTACTCTAAGGAATTGTTGAGTAAACAAAGGGTACTTGTTTGTTGTGTTGTTTGGGGAAGTGAAATATATTTCCTTGGTTGTTGATGGCTATATGAAATGACTATGATTCTATGTGGTGAGTAGATTATCTAAGCATGAGAGTAAATTGGTGAGGTTGAGAGAGAAAGAAGCATGTAATTGTTTCCTTCACCCTTGTGGCCTCATATCCTAGTTTGGGGGTGGTATATGTAGAAGATAGATATGATTGGGTGGAAAATTGATCTTACATAGCCAATTTCTTGGGAATTTCTGAATTTAACGATAAATTTCTTATCATTGTCTATGAATATGAAAAAAAATGTGTTCAATTTTGTTTTATGAAAAGAAGTGTTTTATGCATGTTGTTTGTGATCATGTTTCTTATTTCCATTACATTGTAGTT
>JZKD02S1733710.1:67886-79575 GCA_000966675.3 Picea glauca | reverse complement strand
GTCGTGGTAATCAAAGAAATATAAATATTTCAAGAAAAATATAAGAAAAATATTTTGTTTTCTATTTAGAGAAAGTTTTTGAGAAATGACCAGGAACCACACACTTCATACATTTAAAACAGATAATCAAAATTTCCTCACATCCATCATAGTTAAAATAAAGTTTTATGATCACATAAAATAAAAAGAAGATGATTTCCATGCATAAGAGAACTTTAATATAGTGAAAACATGGGAAGATCAAATAAAGATAATGATAGATCAATCTCAAATACTTTATAATCAAAACTTAGATTCACAAAGCATAGTCAAAACTGATCCTGAACTATCTCTCTTGAAATTTCTAAAAAATATATAGTATGTTACATATTCTTCGAAATTTAAAATGTGTTTTTCCTAAGGACTGGGATTGGGGCTCTCACGGACCATAAAGGAAATATAAACAAGAATTAAGTTTGTAAAAGGAGGATGATGGGCGGTAAAAGAACAACAAGACCTAGAAAGAAGAAAAGAGAAGTTATCATACTTCGGTTAAACATTTTTAGTCAAAGAAGCAGAGTAACTAGATGAAGGAACTGAGAAAGAAAGAAATATGTGATCAACATAAACTTACTATGATGGTCTCTCGTGTCTTTAATTTCTTGTTGGTGTCCTTTTATTGTCTTCATTAATGGTTACAGGAACTGTCTCAACTGTTTCTTGCCCATCATCGGTCAATTTGTCGATTTCTTTCTTGAACCATTCTTCAATATAGTTTTTCATTGGTGCCACGTGTATATCATGCCGGAATTTGATGTTGAACAACTATCCCTAAAAGTATCATAAATCAAGGGAAATACCATGTAATGCTTCTTCAATATCTTGATTCTTCACGGAGTAGTCCACTAGCCAATTGTATATGTCGTCTTCATTATATTCAAGTATACCATAAAACTTTTCAACTGATAACCCTTTAAAAATATCAACTTGTTCGTCAAAGTGTTTCTTTGTTAGGAACATTGAGTTGATGATTAACTTGGGGTATTTTAATAAGTTAGTGCTCTCGGCTAGGTTTATCTCTGTGAGACTCTTGAATAGTTCTTCCCTCCTTGATATAGCTTGGTTGCATGCTTGAACAATATTATGCAATTTTTTTATCTTTTCTTTCCAACATTCGTTCAACATTTTTATTCGACTTGGGGATGGAAGATCCTCCTCTCTTATCCTTAGTTCCATCATGTTAGAAACCTTGTTTCCAAAGGGTAGTACAACATCAAGGTAAAAACATTCTTCCTTTGTCGTATTGCAAATATTCATGGAAGGCATGCACCCTCGAACCAAAAGAAACAATGTTTTTCGAAACTTTTCATGCCTATGTTGTCAATGTAATTATTTTATTAATATTTATTTCCACATAGCTCATGGATGATGTAAGTAGGATTGAATATACTTTTAATTTAACAATGGGTGTGGTGAGTCTGACTGTTGATAAAGGACTGGAAAGAAGTGGAAGAGGCATTAAAGACTCTTCTAGTTATTTGATCCTTTCTTTCAACTTCGTGTTTTATGCTGCTAAACCACCAATGGAGGCATCCAAAGCATCTCTAGTTTCTCTGTGGATTATAGAAATTTGGGAAGGTCGCAAATCCTTTAGGTCAACCTCTGAACAATATTTTCCTTTCTTATTTTTCATATCACCTTTTTCAATAATAAATTGCTTAGACTCCTTGTCGAAGACCGCGCCTTGGAAAGTGAATGACTCTTATTCACTAAAAGTATCATTCTTAATGATTTTTAATGATGAATTTTGAGGGGCCATGTTTCCCGGCTAATTAATTGTGGGAAACAATTTCTCGATATCTGCCTCGAGCTCCATGTCTTCAAGAGAGAATTTGTTGATGTCATTTTCTATGTGATGGTCTTCTTCCTATTGCACAACATTATTCCTCTTCTTTCTCAGAGGAAGCTTGTGTGAGCTCTCGATTTTTCTCAGAGGGGGATTCTTTTCTCCTCCGCTGCCTGAACTACTATTGGTAACTTTCCTAGTTGGGTGGGTCATTGGAGCATTTCTTTGAGATGTGGTAGTTTTAGGGGTAACAACTAGAGACTAGGTGCTCTTCTTGCTGGGAACCTTTCCTTTCTGCTTTTAAAACTTGTTAGTACTAAGTATTGTTTCCAAATCACCAATGTTGTGAGCAAGAGAACCTAAGTTGTTATCTTCTTCTTCACTCAAAATGGTATGAATGAATGAATTTTTGAATCCTATAGATAGCTTATGTTCTACGAAAATTCTGTGAGGGTCAAACCCCTTTATCCTTTCAACATACTTCAAATTTACATTATGGAAGTGATTCACAAATTCATCAATTTTTTTTATATTATTAAATATAAAGTCTCCAATTTTCCAAGGAAAGCGTATGAATTGTTTTTTCCGATTCTCATGGAAAAAGTGCAGCTAGAAATTATATTGCCTTGCTACTTCCGTAATTAACATTTTATAAGATACATAGTATGGAATAAAAGATGGATTCTTCTTGGAACAGAAGATCATGATAACACTGTGATTTTCCATCTTCTCTAATGTCCCCTTTTCTCCAAGAATTTATTTGCATGGTCTGATATCCTGGGGGTATTTTTACCAAACAACAGTCCCTTAAAGACTAAAACAAAATCATTATAAACCTAGTAAACATGAAAAGAATTATTGTGTCTCCACAATGCTTGATACCAGAAGGTGAATGGATCAACTTCATAGTTCACTCTCTTACAGATAGTTAATTTTGGAAACTAACAACAATATGCTATCACAAATACTAAATAAGAAGCCATAAATAATTTCTTGTCTCTTTTGTAATGTGACAGTTGGGAGGAGATTTCAATGGAAATCAAATTTCTCCAATAGAAAATAGTTTTCTCTTTAATAGTAAAATATAAAATATAAATAATCATGTAGGAAATGGTGGCAGTTCTTTCTTGGCATGTCAATCTGATAAACAACCAAGCGATTTCCCGAAAGGGGTTTTTGAATGAGTCGACCTAAATCCTAGTTATGTCCTCTGGGACAGTTGAAGGATTCTCCAAATACTTAGGTAAGAGATCCAGGCCATTATCATGTTTTTTCAAAAAATATCTGCAATCTTCTCCTTTGAAGTTAAGTGTTGGCTTAGGGAGCTTCAACATCTTATGAAACACTTGCGGTGGAAGAGAGATGGGGGAACAATCACAGAGTTGTATGATTCACTGACTCGATATATATTTCTCAACGCACCATGCAACCAACTCTTTGCAGTCGAATACCTAAGGGACACACCCTAAGCGAGAAATTCTGGATGTACAGATTATATATTTTTGTGCATGAGGTGATGAGTAATACGAGTATGCTCTGGACCACTGAAAGTTCTGGTCTTCATGACCAAAAATGTTTAAAGTATCACCACATAAATTTTTTCTGGTTGTTTCTTCCATAAGTTGACTAGAGTGTTCTTTCGACTGGATAATAACTTGAAATGAAACCTTTCTGAGATATAACAATAATATAACCCTTAGAAAATCATGCTTTAATGTGATTTAATGAAAAATATCATCGATCCCTTCACATAATAATGATGATATTTATGGATCCTGCATGATCAGTTATTAGGATTAAACCATACTAAATGCGTATTGGGAAAATCACAAATATGGTGGGGATAGATGAGAGAAATTTGAACTTGGGGTTTTTGGTGAACCCGCCAACCCATGAAACCGCAGTTGCAAATGATTGAAAATAGGCTAAGTATTGCACAACGGTTGGTTGAACTTGGAAACAGGAGAAATGGAATACTTAGGGGCTCGATGCCTACGACAAGTCTGATGGTAATAATGTAGATCATGAGCCTTGGGGTGCAAAATGGAGATTGCATAATTTGGAAGATGAAAGCTTGAACCCATGAACCCGCGGTTGCAAAAATGATTAACTATATTATAACAAGGTCATCGATCTGACCCATGATATAGGAACATATATGGAGGTGAAGACCCATGAGTCTTCCAACCTGCAAACCCGTTGTTTTTTGAAAAATGACTAAGTATAGTAACTAGAAAGGAATAAGAGAAGGGAGAAAAGAAAAGGGGAATGAGAGTAGGTATAGAAGAGGGAAAATAAATGGAGAACAAAAGTTGGGAAATAGAAAAGGAAGGGAAAATTCAGAAGCGGGAATTGATCTCAACAACTGGCTCCAATTGTGGGATGATAACCCCTGTGGGTTGTCAAGAATCCAGAATCTTTATGGCCAAGAGATTCCATCCATTGGGATATGGAGTCAAAGGTAAGAATATACAAACTGAAAAGTAAAATTTATGTACAAAAAAAATGAGAAAGTATTAGGTGAAGAAACCTTTCAAATGTTTCTTGTTGATGGGTAGCATTAATATTTTACCCTTTATGTCTTTCAACATATAAGAATTAAAACCCAGTATATTATCGACGATGTATGTTCCAATCCAGAGTGCTTAAAACTTTGTATGCATCGATGGCTTCTTCTTGGCTTTGTTCCATAGTAACACCAGTTCTCCCTTCTGAAATTTTTTTACAATTGCATTCTGCTCAAAATATCTTTTGATACTTTGTTTTCTCTAAGAATTCCTATTTAGGGATTTACTTCATTCTTCCTCAAATTTCAACAACCAATTGATCCTCTTTTGGATAGGCGAATTTTCTTCTGCATCTTCTGTATTAACCACGAAATTCAAAGCATTGAGTTCGAGGTTGAATGGCATATTTTCCTCTTTTCGGTAAACCAACGTATATGGAGACATCCTAGTGTTATCTTTTGGATTCGTTATGCTTGCCCACAATGCGTCATTCAACTTTAAGTTCCAATTCCTTTGGTTCTTGTAAATAGTTTTCTTCAAAATATGAATGAGTGTCTTATTTGTGGATTTTGTAAGACCATTTCCTTACAGATAATAGTTTGATGATTGTCCCATAATAATTCTATATTCTCCATAGAATTCTGTAAATTTTGAACCGATGAAAATCGAACCATTATCAGTGATAAATTTGTTTGGGACATTGAACCTTGACAAAATATTATCTTTGAGGAACTTAATTATCTCTTTAGAATCAACCTTCTTTAATGTTACTTTTTCTGGAAACTCCATAAAATAATATGTAGCAGTGAGAATGTACATATGTCCCTTTCTTTACTTTGGATGTATTTCCCCAAAAAAATCAAGTCCCCATTGGGAGAATGCTTTTTCTACATTTATAGGATTAAAGACATCACAGATCTCTTCATTTTCCCTGAAAATTGCTGGCAAGATACACAGTTCCTTATGGTGGCATATGAATCTCTAAAAATCGACGGCCAATCAAATACAACTCTTATTATCTTATGGGCGATGGTCGTAGGTGAAAAATGTCCACCACATATTCCTTCATTAGTTTTTGGTCTTTGTTTTCATCAACACATCTCAGTAATACACCATCATAGTTCCTTCTAAACAATATTTCAATAATCAACACATATTGATTCGACTTCATCTTAAATGCTCTTCGCTCTTTAGGGATCATGGCAACTAGAAATTGCTCGGACCTCAAATAGAATACAATATATCCATACCATTATGAATCGGCCAATGGTTCTCCTAACAAAATTGAAATCATTCCATCCATAGAATCGCTATTTGTGATGAGCTTACATAAACCATGTCCTTTGACATCCTTCAAAGGTTTAATCTCAATATCATATTCTTATATCTTCACCAGCCAGTTAGCCCATTTTCCTTTTCTCAATTGTTAATTCAAAAGCATATTCACTGGCGAGGATGGGACATAAGAAATTACATGAGAATTTAGTATGTACGTCTGAAAATGTGCCACCACTTTCACAAGAGACAGTTCTTGCTTTTCTAGTTTTGAGTACCTTAATTCATAATCGTGAAGGGTTTTTCTCATGAAATTGATTGGGAATTATTCACCCTTGGTATTCCTCTGAGTAAGAATAGATGCAACAACCATTTCTATAGCAAACGAATAAATGGTGAAATCCCTTTGAAAATATGGGCTAATGAGGACTGGAACTATGGTAATCACTCTTTTGATATTATTGAAAGCTTCTTGTGTATATGTTGTCCATTCAAACCTTTGGTCCTTTTTCAACAATAGATTTATTGGCTTCAAAATACTCACATAATCAGGGACAAATATTCGCACGAAGTTGATATTACCAAAGAACGGTTGAACTCCTTTCTTAGATGAAGGGGGGTTGAGTTCATATATAGTTTTAACTCTTTTTGGATCTATATAAATCCCTTCCTTGCACACAATATGACCTAATAGTTTACCTTGATTTACAACAAATAAACATTTCTTTGGATTTAGTGAGACACCATATAATCTGCATCTGTCAAAAACTTTCCTTAAGTGATGAATGTGATCACCCCTTGTTTTTTAGTGTATTGTCAAGTCATATTGATAATCATCCATGAATTTTCATATCAACCCACTAAATGCATGATCCATGGCCCTTTTAAATGTGGCACCTGCATTATTCAAACCAAAGGGCATCCTAGCATATGCATATGTCTCCCAAGGTGTTATGAATGATGATTTTTCTTTGTCTTCATCAGTAAGAAAGACTTGATTATATCCAAAAAAACAATATAACATGGACATACAAGCTAATCATGTGACTTGTTGGAGAAGAAATTCCATGTTAGGTAAAGGATAATAATTCTTTATGATTGCTTCATTAAGATCTTTGAAATCCACACACATCTGTATTTCCCTAGTCTTATTCCTTATTATCACAGGGTTTGAAATCCAATCGGAATGTCTAATGGGATATATTATTCCATCCTTATTTAATTTCTCCAATTAAACCTTTACCATAGGTTTCAATTTAGGGTTCATCATCCTTATTTTTTTCTTGACTGGCTTTGTTTCTTCTCTCAAAGGAATGATATGTTGAAATATTGTTTTGTCGTAATCTTTCAAATCATCATAGGTCCATGCAAACACAACAAGATATTATTTAAACAATGAAACATATTGATCAACTTCCTCAATGGTGCAATCAACTCCCAAGTTGGCATATTTTGGGGAACTCACAGTTCCAATATTGATCTTTCTTGTTTCTTGAACCTTTTGAAGTGAAATTTCTTCCAGGAGGTTCTTGGCATGATCATATTTCGTAAAAAGACATTCATATTGAATACAATCTTTCAGGACAACATATATTTGATTGTCTTCATCATCATCACCATTCAACAAAAAAATTTCCAACTCTTCATCATTCTCAAACACTTGCAAATTTTTCAGGTTATCGGGTGCAGAGGATTTGAATACTCTTTCTACTTGAAAAGATGTTTTTCTTTGTATATCATCTAGTTTTGACAATGAGGATGCCAAATCCAATGAATCCACCTTCTGATTCTTTTCCCTTGGAAAGAAAGAAATGTTGAATGAGTTGAAAGATTCCATCAATTTGTTAACTCTTTTGAAATATAATGTGATCCTTTCCTTCTTGATTTTATACCTCTGGGTAACTTGGTTAATTACCAACTTGGAGTCTCCAGTCACAATTAGATGTTCTATATTCATTTCTTGTGAAAGAATCATCCCCTAGATCAAAGATTCATATTCTGCCTCATTATTAGTACATGCAAATTCAAGTCTAATAGCATGTGGATGAATAATCTTATCCAGGATTACAAGGAAAACTCCAACTCCACTACCGGATTTTGAACAAGCTCCATCGAATGACATCCTCCAATAAACTTCAAATGGATACTCTTGATCCTCTGTGTCTTGAATTTTCTCCATGATTTTGACATGTTCCATATCTAAGATAGCATAATTTCCAACCTTGGAATCTATGTAATCTTCCATTTACTCATTGTCCTTCCTTTTGAAAGAGAAGGGTTTTCTGGGTTCACGGGGCACCTTAATCATTGCTCCTTCTTTTCATGGAAGCATCATCCAACTTTCATCATTCATTATATATCCACCGATCATGGATGACCAATCTCTTCCCAACACAACTCCATATGCGAGAGGAAGGTCTACCACAATGATATTGAAAACTGTGATAATATGGGGAGCCGCTGTGATCCAAGCATAAAAGTCCTTGATCTCTCCATAGGCTGGAATTTTTCTAGAATCAATTGCATATATACTTTCACCAATCTCGTAATATTTATTACAACTCATTCCCAACGCCTCCATGACCTCCAGTGGCATAATATTATTGGTCGCGCTCGTATCAACTAAACAATTATGAAGTGCAACATCATGATTTTCAATTGAAATATAAAAGGGAGGAATTTTACCTCCCAAATTAGCGATTGGTTTTTTCTAGCTTTGTTTCGGACTTGTAACAACAACTTCTACTTTTTCATATGGATCATCCAAAATCTCAAAAAATTTTCCCTTTGTTGGGGAATCTTCACCACTTCAGTAAAAGGAAGAGTTATCCTTAATTTACTTAAGTCTTCTACAACATTGTATGTCATCTTAGTGGAATTTGACATTAGGTGTTGCTTCTTACTTCCCATGCCATCTGTCACTTTCTCATTCGTCGTTTTATCATTTGTTTTTTCTTTATCTTTTTGGTTTTCCTTTTCAGGATCATTTTTATTCTTGGACCTATTTACAAATCCTCTTTTCTGGGTGACGTTTTCTTGTGAGTTGGTGTCATTGTCACCTTCTTCAAATATATACATGGGCATCTCGCATTCATCCATCTGTACAGTTTCAGAACTTTCATCAGGTGAGTAATATTTCTCTTGCTCAACCATTTTCTCGTCATATGAATTATCCAAAACAACTGTGTTGGGAGTAGGTTGCCTAGGAACCCTTGGTCTTTGTAGATTATCCTTGTTTTCAAACCTCACTCTGTTTTCTTAGGGAGGGTTCCTTCTTTGCTCTGGACTGGCATTCTTGGATCTTCCACATAATTATCCCCCCTCCTTACTCTGGTTATCTCATTCATCATTTGCTTGATAGTTCTATTCATTTGTGCAATTTCAATTCTCTACTTGGTTTCTTGTGCCAAAACAGGGTCTACCTTCACATTTGGTATGCTTCTCTTGAAAAATCCTGCTCCAATTTTTTGATTCTGGTTCGGTCGTGGTTTGAATTCTTCATTATTTATTGAGCTATAAGCTCTTTTATTATCAATATTTAATCCTCCCAAGTGCCTTTGTACTTTTCCCAGTATAATGTCAGGTTCGACACCCATTTCAATCATAATTTCTTCCATCTCAGTGGCTTTAGTCATTTCTTCCTCCAAGGTATCCATCTGGGATGTTCTGATATCATATTTCACATTCGGTGGCATTGCATTATTATAACAACTAAGTATGACTGGTGTTGATGACCAAAAGCGCAACATAGGGTACCTGCTTGCAAATGGTTGTAACACCTTATTATTTAATTATATTTAATAATATACTAGTAGGTGGGACCCCTTGTGTGACTTGTGTGACTATGATGAAGAGAAGACACTTATGTTTTATGTTCTTATGAGTTGGCTAAGATACGACCTCTACATTTTATTTTCTTTAAATTGTTGTCAAAATAATTGATTACAGGATGTTATGGGAGAGGTGACTAAAGAGGAAATGATGTTGTATTAATTATCTCTCACAAGTATTACTATATTGCATTTAGTTTGATGAAGGATCTACACTCCAGTTTTCAATTTACATATGGTATGTGGTATGGTGATTACATTGATTTCATGCTACAAGGGTTGCATGCATTGTTTAAATTGGAAGTCTAAAGGTTGGGACATAGTATCCCTAGCAATTTTTTGATGTATGTTACATTGGGGTTTTGAAAGCATTGGCGCATTTGTAAGTTTGAAACTAGGAAAACTATGGTGTATTCTACTTGCATTAAATTGATTTGGAGTTAGTGGTTGATGTGTTGTATGGTTAGATTGCTCGTACTAGTTGTGGATGAATGTGTAAGTGTAGATACGATGTGCAGTAAATGCACATCGCTCTAACCTACCTCAAGTTCACCACCCTAGCCTTGTTATTTATTTGTTGTTGTTATGATGACCTCATTTTATACATGGGTAAATTGCTTCTTGCGTTCAGTAACTATTGTTAGATAGATGACTTGGTCTTCTTCCCTATTTTTTGTTATCCCTTTCTTCCCTTCATCCTGAGATTCAAAAGAGCATATCAGAAAATTTTACCTTAACAAGAAGAAACACTTTTTACGGTGATTGATCGAATGTTATGCATATAGGATCAAACCCCCTCATAATTACCACTTTTCATGAGTTATTCCCAAAATCTTGTCTCATTATTTCCTTTAAACCATTTTTTCCCCCTTGTTGCATAATCATTCTGGTCAATAATTCTTTGATCTATGTTCACTAATCTGTGAAACCAGACATTTTGAGTTCTAAATCTATTGGAAACAAATTTCCCTATGGATTCACCAATTTGTTGATGCCCAAAAGCGCAACATAAGGTAGCTTCTTTCAAATGGTTGTAATGTCTTTTTATTTAATTATATTTAATAATATACTAGTAGGTGGGATCCCTTGTGTGACTTGTGTGACTATGATGAAGAGACAACACTTTTGTTTTATGTGCTTATGATTTGGTTGAGATACAAGCTCTACAGTTTATTTTCTTTAAATCGTTATCAAAATAATTGATTACAGGATGTTATGGGTGAGGTGAATAAAGAGGAAATGATGTTGTCTTAATTATCTCTCACAAGTATTACTATGTTGCATTTAGTTTGATGAAGGATCTACACTTCAGTTTTCAATTTACATATGGTATGTGGTATGGTTATTACCTTGATTTCATGCCACAAGGGTTGTGTGCATAGCTTAAATTGGAAGTTAAAAGGTAGGGACATAGTATCCCTCACAATGTTTTGATGTATGTTACATTGGGTTTTTGAAAGGGTTGACACATTTGTAAGTTTGAAACATAGGCAAACTATGGTGTATTCGGCTTGCATTAAATTGATTTGGAGTTAGTGGTTGATGTGTTGTATGGTTATCTTTCTCGTACTGGCCATGGATGAATGTGTAAGTGTAGATATGACATGCAGTAAATGCATGTTTCTCTAACCTACCTCTATCCATCCACCCTGTTGACGTCAAGAGACTAGAGAGTCACCAACATCAACATTTCAACCTCCCGCGAGGCTAGGCGAGAAGAAGCGGGAATATCACCCTAGGCTTAAATCCCCAGACAAGAAAGTACATTGAACATTAGGCCAATTTTCCCCTAACATACAGTCCAAGCATGAATTTCTTTGCCTTATAATTTTACTTTTTAACAATATTTATTTTTTATGCGATTTTATAATTAATTAATTCTTTGTGAACTTTATACATTTGAAATAACAAAATTTAAATCTAATAAAGTAAATGCAAATAATGAAAAAAACATTTGGTTTGTATTTGTTTAACAAAAGAAAAACTTATCAAAGTTGGAAAAGATTAATTCTTAAGTGAGTTATTACAAGATTAACTTGATAAACAAAAATTGATTTAATCACTACCAACAAAATAAATATAAAAAATTAATTGAAAAAGCAATGTAAACGATTTTTACTTTAACACTCTTTTAATTAAAAAAAAATTAATTACACAAGTAAAGATAACAAAATCTATACCTTGAAAACAACCAAAAGAAAGGAAATATATACATATCCAACAACCATAGTGCATTATGTTCTTTTGAATAT
>JZKD02S1733710.1:46318-67816 GCA_000966675.3 Picea glauca | reverse complement strand
TTAATATATATATATATATATATATATATATATTCTAAATTAATAAAGATGAGGAAAACTCAGGATTTAAAAAAAAAATAAAAAATCAAAGAGATAGTTCAGAGTGAGAAAGAAATTGATTTTTATTTAAAAGGATTTCCATACAAATTCATAAAATTTTGAAATCTGCAAGTCTCTGCGTAGACTAGGGCCAAGTATATGGTCTTTAGCCCCTCTAGACACAATGTACAATAGAAAGACCAAGCACGAAAAGAAAAAAAAAAAAAGAAAAAAATTTAAGCCAGAAGTGGAATGGAGCAATGGTGGCGGATCACAAGGAGAAAACCTGCATATAGAAATTGATTAGCATTGAATAAAATCAAGCTTTAATACATAAAACTAACAAGTAAACATTTACCTTATGAAGGCCCAACAAGCTCATCCTCGCTTTATCCTTATTATTGCTTCGCAAGACCCCCTAATGCCAATGATTCTATCAATCCCTGTTGAATATATAAGTGAAGGATGAAATGAAGAAATCCTCACAACACTCCAAGCATCTCTCTCTAAATTTTCTGCCAAAGTTCTCTCTCAGAATTTTATTTCTCTAATTTTTCTCCTTTAGAAAATTTCTCTTCAAAACAATTCCTCCCTTCTATGGTTGTGAAATGCTTCTTTTAAATGGTTTGATGAGTAGTTAGGGTATTCATGGTTGAAGTAGTTAAATCTGTTTTGGGATAAATGGATGGAACTGAAAATTTTTAGAATATTTTTAAAATAAATTTTAATTAAGATATTTTAATTCGCTTGTTTACTAAACCCTCCATGCTATCTTGAAGATTCTGGAATATCGAATAGTAATAAGGCCACATAGAGAATTTAAAGGCCCCTCAACGTTGCTTTCATAACCCTCCAATCAGTTTCATTCCTGCGACCAACTTCAGTTTTCACACTACCAAAACAATGAATTGATGCAGATGTCGATGGTGCTAGGATTTGATAGATATTATCAAATAGCAAGGTATTTCCTCGATGAATACTTGAGAGATGATAGGAAATTGTTTATTTTCCTAGGTTGACATATTCTAAATCCATGGATAGTTATGGATGTGATAGACCAAACCTTCGCTTCAAGATGGAGTTGGTAAATTATCCCGGTGGAGTCATGAAAGATTTGGTTGCACCTCTGGGATCAAGAAAATATTCAAACATCAGTTTGTAGAAGGTGGTGTATATAAAGAAACAGTCAAGCCTGGTGTAAAGGGTCTACCTTTTCCAAATAATGACTTGATTAAAATGCATTGAGAGAGATCCTTTTGTTCATCAAAAGAATCTATCCACCAAATGTTGAAAGTTAATCTCGAAAATTCAGAGAGGAGGCTCCTCTAAAGGCGGTAAGAATCCATCCTTTCAAACTGTAATTTCAATTGAAGTTGCAATCCCATCGTTAGCTTGAAAATACAGTAAGGATATGCATTGGTGATCCTCTAATGAACTTCGTATTTTCATCATCAAATACCAACATTACTATTAGGAGCCAAATTTGTTTGCAGTGACCATGCCATGGGGCATAAAACTCAACCAGGACATCTTTTGATCCATCCAGAACGTCTGAACCAAATTTTTTTGATGATAACACCACTAAATCTGATGTAGGAATGGTCACTTTCACGTTGGTTCCTCCTTCACTTAGATTGACTCTACTGACACCAGTAACATCATTTAGTTGGTCAATGATTTTATCTAGAAAACCCCCAGATGTATTCTATTTTTTTCTTGGAAGTTGCATTGAAGGACCGACAACATCATAAGGCTCTTTCTGTCTAATTAGGGGTTTTTGGTTGGAGTCCTAATCTGAAAACCAACTGCTGAAGAAGGTGGTATTGAATGCAACTTGTTATCACCTTAACAATTTTCATATCGGAATCTAAAAATTTCTGAAATTTAGCGAGATGTTATACCACAGTAGAGGCATGATAGTTTAGGGCGCTCGGCCATATCCCATGGAATATGAAAAAATATAGTAGAGGCAGGAAGGGAGTAGCTCGAAAGACCATTGATTTTGAAGAATCCCAAATCCATGGTCGAGGCCCACATCGGGCCAACAAATAGCACGAAATTTAACGTCGCAAAGGCAGACTGGGAAAAAACCATTATGGTTTTGATGGGGAACGCGTGGTGTTCTTACACATGCATTGGGGTAGACAACAGATTGCCCAAAACCACTTTTCCTATGCCCCTGATGTCACGTGGTTCAAAATGTCACATCAATAACTTGCAGAAAGGATGGCAGTTGGTCAAATCACCCCACATCACTGGTCCAGGTACTTTCCCAAATGACGTATCAAAAGGATGTCATCACATAACTAACTTGAGGCTCATAATTCAAAGTGGATTGATGAAGCATGGCACACCAATGTACTGTGATAGTAATTCGTGATTAAAATAAAAAAACCATCAAATCTCATATATGAAATCATTTTATCCTATTCTGGGAAATTTCCATCTTATGCGTAAGAAAAACAAGCTCGGCTTGTGTTGATTTCCTGAGTTCTGTAAATTCAAAGGGTGGCCAAATCGAGGTCTCTGCAAAGTCCGAAAGGTATGGATAATACTCATCAAATGGTGTCTGGCACGACTAGGTTCTCAACTAATGTACCAAACAGGTCAATAAGTAAGAAAGAAAGATGGGTCTTGCAGATACTGGCAACTAAATTTCATACCGAACCTGCAACTGAGATAGAGTAGGGAGTCAAATTAAACCCTATTATGAGGGATCTCATCATAAATGAACACGTAGAAAACACCTACCACCCAGCCACAAATAGGAAGAGGAGAAAAAGGCAGAGGACGAAGGCCAAAACCGAGATGATAGAGAGCGTCGAAGAAAATATCGCTTGGTTGAGTACCCTGGAAGAGGAAATCGCCAAGCTGAGGTGAATCCTCAGGTAAATTTAGGTGTATTTCAAAAAAAATTGGACAGATGGTGGCTTAAGAAAAGGGAGTCATGATATGACATACCAGTTACTAGCAGTCCCTTTAAATAGTATAATTGTTCTTCGTTTTTGTAACTTGTATCTATTTTAGAATTATGAGGAAGTTGAAACGTTTTAAATTCCACATGAAATTCCTCTATATATGCTTGGTCTCACGAGTATAGAAGGATGGAGAAGGGAGGAACCTGCCCTCTGTTGAGGAAAACTTTGTAAATCTCTAGGGCTAGAATGAATACATGGATGCAAAGGTAGATTTCGTACTTTTTATGAAAATATTCTAACTGGCGGTGTTATGAGTCTCGTTTTCTCCCATAGTGTGTGATTCCTGTTATTTTGCATTTCATTTTGCTTTCCTTTGTCTAAATTAAGAAATTAAAAGTCCAGAATTCATTATTCAATGCTCTTGGCTTTGCGATTTAGACTATGTTTATCTCTTCTAAACCATTTCAGAATTCATTACTATAATGCTCTAATAATAGTTGTGTGTTTCTTTTCTTTTGATACCATATAAATATTCAAGCATAAACTCAGAAGTCACTTCCTCATTTAGCCTTTTCCTCTTAATTGTTTTCATGATTTGGCAATGCATCCTACATTCCTGGCCCCATAGCCCAAAGGTCATCTCTAGCTCTTCAACAATTTTATTAAAAATCCACAAAACAAACCAAATCTAGCACCCGTCTTCCATAGATATATCAAGTGACATGAGAGAGCCCTCTCTGAGTTGAGCAGGCTAGTGCCTTAGCTATAAAGCTAGTTGAAACAATTAACTCTCTCGTTTGTCTATTCAGTCGGACAAAATTTATAGAGTACTAACATTTTGACGTCGTTGTCGGGGACCGAAATTGAAAAAATTTCCCTAGGAAGAACGACATGGTTGAGTTCTAAGGTCTGAGAGCGACAGACACTTTGGCACATATTGGATGTATTCCTTCTCTGGTGACTCCACATCGAATTGAGGGTGACTCCACTGATAAAATAATCCTGAATTTCCAAAAGGCGATTATGCTTTCAATGCTTCAAGCGCAAGACAGAGACTTCACTGAAAGATGAAACCCCTTGACAAGGGCGAGGAAAGGCATCATGAGGGAAAACAGGTACTCAAAATGGGACCTCTTACAAAGCATTTTACTTTTCATTTTAAGTTTCCTCTGCTCCTTCCTTGAACATGCCAAACGAACTTTCTTTTACCTATTGTATTTTAATAATGATCATGAAATAATTGCAATTATATTTCCTCCTCTCTACGTTGCACATGCATATCCTCACCTTGTCGCTAGTTCTGATAAAAAGTTTTCACCTGGGCCATGCAATGATAGTGACCAAGTTGATGAATCCCGCGAGACCCAGACCAATGTTTCCCCCATAGTTCTTGGTCCAACACCCCCCAAGGCCTGACATAGATATATACCCTTAAAGCTACCCCAAACCCTTCATGATTTCCCTCCAAATTACTATGAGTACCTACCTATGTTCGACGGAGAATCGGACATCCTCTCGGTTGAAAAGAACATTCAAGGGTTTGAGAATTTTATAGTTTTATTTGATATTGACCATGATGATGTCTGTATGAGAGTTTTATCTCAATCCTTGAAAGGAGACACCAAATACTGGTTCAAACATTTACATCCAGAAACCATCAGCTCATGGGTAGAATTGAAGAAGGTCTTCTTAAAGTTTTGGGGAAAAGAGAAATCCTTAGAGTTGCAACTCAATGAGTTTTATGCCTTTAAAAGGCACAACAATGAAGCTATTTATGTGTTAAGTAGAAATTTCTCTCGCATCTATTATAATTTGTCCGAAGAAATTCAACCCTCTGAAGCTGCTGCCATGCTCCATTATGCAACTACTCTTCATCCAAATTTTTCTTTCCTCCTGATGGAAAGAAGACCTCAATCCTTACAACAAATGTTTAGTGATTCTCAAAACATCCAAGCATGTAATCCGATCCAGAATGAGGATTTGAATGCTCAAGAACATGAAAGAAAATATGAAAGTGAAATAGTTGATTGGGATCTTGAGCATAGAATTGACGATATCATAGGTCCTCTTGAAGTTTCCAATGGAAATGATTTTGCAAAGAACTATATTCCACTTGTTGGAAGAAGAGATGTTGATTTAGCTTATGATCCATCCCATGATAAGCATGGGACTTATGGTTTTATGTATTTATTTGTAGACAGCCAAGAAAATGAATTTGCAAATCAATTTGTTGAAGAACATGTTGACGTTCTATATTTGTTCTTGTTAGATGATATTGCATATACTGTTGATTTACCTATATATGATGAATACGATGATGATTTTGATGATGACTCCTTAGAACAACCAACTACATGTTCCCTATCAGGATTTTTTTTTCAGCAGTATAATGAAATGACTCAACCTACATATCACAGTTACAAAGAAGAAAGTATTGAATTAGTTGAAGGGAATTATTTACCTTTATGCTTTTATTCATTCAAATTGTTGAAAGAAAATACTAAGATCATCATTGAAGAAAGTAAATCCGTGCTTATGAAAAACCACGCTAAATTAATGAAGCAGAATGACAAGATATCACAACACTCTTTTCATGTTCCTGAAAACCCTATTACTTGCGTTGAAATGCAGCCATCTATTAGGGATAAAATTGAATATGGTTTCAAATCAGGTAGGAAAAACCTACCATTATGTTTTGCTTCTTTTGAATTATTGAAGAAAATTATTTGTAGTACCTCAGGTCAGGAATCCTCCAAGCATGAGAGGAGTGGTGATGATAATCTTATGAACAATCACATAAAGGGTCATGTCAGCTCAGATTTGCAGTCTATGTTTAGCTATCAGACTGAAAAGGAAGAAGAAGTTGCTCCATAAAATATTGTTCAAGGTCATTTTCTTTCTCCCGAAATCAATATAGATTCTCAACATGAAAAAGTGTTTCAAAGTATTTTCTCTTCCCTTGAGAATGAGGTCGTGGTTCAATTTTTAAACAACATACACATGGATGAAGATTCTAAAACTGCATCTATGGAAGTCTCCAGCAATAAAAAAACAAATGACATAGATTTTCGGGAAAGAAACGAAGCAGTATATGCCACTTTTCCATTAGAGATACAAAAAGATAATGAAGAGGCAGTGGTTTTATTTGAGTCATTTGAAAATCAGGGTTTTGAAAATCCATCCATGGGAAATCTAGACTGTGAAATAGTGCATGTTGTTAGCTTTTCACATTTGCAAGAAGATTATGAGCAGGAGCTTATTTCTATTAATTCGTTTGAAAGTCAAAGTGGTTGTCCACAAACAAATTTCTAGAAATTTAATGAAACCAAATCAAAGTTGTTTGATGAACAAGACGATAGCCTTGATGCACATAATATGGCTGTCATATTTGAAGATGTTCAAGAATGTATGAATATTTTTGTTGATATGCATGGAAAAGAAGACAAACCTATCATTGTCATTTCATTCGAAAATGTTCTCAAATCAGAAGAAATAGAGTGAAAACAACTAACACTTATGAAAGAGGCTTTCCTTTCGGTTTTTTCTCATCAAGAAGAAATGATTTTTCATGGTTTTCAAGATCCATTGGACACCCTATTACAGTCTTCAGTGAAGGATGAATTTGTTTCATTCATAAGCTTAGATTTTGGATTCATTTTTTTCTTTCAGCCGCCATTTTTTACATTTGTCTGCCAGATTAAGAAAAATGTGAACAAAGGAGAATAAGGAAGCCAATTGCTTGATTGGCTGCATTGGCACTTTAGCATCACTTGATTGAGTAGTCATCTCAACAGTTTTAGGGTAGATAGGGGTGTGAAAATAAGCTTGTCAGTCAAGAATTTTTCAGTTTGATTTTTCTAGTACTAAATACAGTCATTTTTCAATAATGTACTCAGATGTCCAACATGCAGTCGGAAGCAATGCGTGGAGCTTGGTAAGAGAAAGGTACACACAGGTTTTGGGAACATCCCAATGGATCAGGCACTGGTTCTACGAGTTCTTTGCTACCTCGTTGGGAGGATAGCATCCCTAGTTGGAGCCAATGTTATCACCTTAACAATTTTCATATCGGGATCTAAAAATTTCTGAAATTTAGCGAGATGCTATACCACAGTAGAGGCATGATAGTTTAGGGTGCTCGGCCATATCCCACAGCATATGAACAAATATAGAGGAGGCAGGAAGGGAGTATCTCGGCGGACCGTTGATTTTGAAGAATCCCAGATCCACAGTCGAGGCCCACATCGAATCGACAAATAGCAAGGAATTTAACGTTGCGAAGGAAGACTGGGAAAAAACCATTATGGTTTTGATGGGGAACGCGTGGTGCTCTTACACACGCATCGGGGAAGACAACAGATTGCCCAAAACCACTTTTCCTATGGTCCCGATGTCACGTGGTTCAAAATGTCACATCAATAACTTGCAGGAAGGATGGAAGTTGGTCAAATCACCCCACATCACTGGTCCATGTACTTTCCCAGATGACGTATCAAAAGGATGTCGTCGCATAACTAACTCGAGGCTCATCATTTGAAGCATATTGATGAAGCATGGAACACCAACGTACTGTGATAGTAATTCGTGATTAAAATACAAAAACCATCAAATCTCAGATATGAAATCATTTTATACTATTCTGGAAAATTGTCATCTTATGTGTAAGAAAAACAAGCTTGACATGTGTTGATTTCCTGAGTTTTGTAAATTCAAAGGGTGGCCAAATCGAGGTCTCTGCAAAGTCTGAAAGGTATGGATAATACTCATCAAATGGTGTCTGGCGCGACTAGGTTCTCAACTAATGTACCAAGCAGGTCAATAAGTAAGAAAGAAAGATGGATCTTGCAGATACTGGTAACTAAATGTCATACCGAACCTGCAACTGAGATAGAGTCAGAAGTCAAATTAAACCCTTTTATGAGGGATCGCGTCATAAATGAACACGTGGACAACACCTACCACCCAGCCGCAAAGAGGAAGAGGAGAAAAAGGCGGAGAATGGAGGCCAAAACCAAGATGATAGAGAGCATCGGAGAAAATCTCGCTTGGTTGAGTACCTTGGAAGAGGAAATCGCCAAGCTGAGGTGAATCCTCAGGTAAATTTAGGGTTATTTAGGAAATTTTTGGACAGATGTCGGCTTAAGAAAAGGAATTCCTGATATGATAGACCAATTACTAACGGTCCCTTTAAATAGTATAATTGTTCTTCATTTTTGTAACTTGTATCTATTTTAGAATTATGAGGAAGTCGGAATGTTTTAAATTCCACACGAAATTCCTCTATATATGCTTGGTCTCACGAGTATAGAAGGATGGAGAAGGGAGGAACCTGCCCTCTGTGCAGGAAAACTTTGTAAATCTCTAGGGTTGGAATGAATACATGGATGCAAAGGCAGATTTCAGACTTTTTATGAAAAGATTCTAACTGGTGGTGTTATGAGTCTCGTTTTCTCCCATAGTGTGTGATTCATGTTATTCTGCATTTCATTTTGCATTCCTCTGTCTAAATTGAGAAATTAAAAGTCCAGAATTCATTATTCAATGCTCTCGGCTTGGCGATTTAGACTATGTTTATCTCTTCTAAACCATTTCAGAATTCATTACTATAATGCTTTGATAATAGTTGTGTGTTTCTTTTCTTCTGATACCATCTAAATTTTCAAGCATAAACTCAGAAGTCACATCCTCATTTAACGTTTTCCTCTTAATTGTTTTCAGGATTTGGCAATGCATCCTACATTCCTGACCCCATAGCCCAAAGGTCATCTCTAGCTCTTTGACAATTTTATTAAAAATCTCCAAAACAAACCAAATCTAGCCCTCGTCTTCCATATATATATCAAGTGACGCGAGAGAGCCCTCTCTGAGTTGATCAAGCTAGTACCTCAGCTCTAAAGTTGGTTGAAACAATTACCTCTATCATTTGTCTATTCAGTCGGATAAAATTTACAAAGTGCTAACACAACTGAAGGCAAGTTGGTTGAAACAATTACCTCTATCATTTGTCTATTCAGTCGGATAAAATTTACAAAGTGCTAACACAACTGAAGGCGTGTCTGGCCCTGTAATGGATTACCTGAAGAATGTGAAATAGGTCCACCAAATAGAGACAATGAATGAAATGTTGCAGCTGAAGCTATGCCAGAAGTCGATAATG
Organism: Picea glauca; assembly: GCA_000966675.3. Classification (NCBI taxonomy): domain Eukaryota; kingdom Viridiplantae; phylum Streptophyta; class Pinopsida; order Pinales; family Pinaceae; genus Picea; species Picea glauca. The sequence continues at coordinate 58,702 of JZKD02S1733710.1, read as the reverse complement.
GTGCATTTTATTCTGCAAAATCTCTCTTTATTGTTTCCATGAAATGTATTTAACCGCAGAAACTTCAGTCTCCTGAAACGTAAAGTTTTCCAAAGGAACTGGATCCAATGTTGTACTGGAAATTCCCATTAGTGAAACTGTCGCCACGACGTTGATCTGGCATATTTTGAGCAAAGCCGAGAAGAAAAAACACCCATCACGAAATATAGAGAATTCGCATATATCAATGTTGCTTTGCTGAACTTGTTTTGTATCAGAACAAAAGGAAATATTGCAAGACGTGCACATGGCGTTGGAGCACAGTAAAATCCAATTTAGAAATGCTTGCATGGAAAACGCGTTGTAGAATATGTGTTATTTATCTTTTGAATGGAGATCTCTTTCATACAATTTATGCTCGAGGGAAAGCAACGTCAAACCTTGATTAATCTCATGGTGGCGTTCATTTTAAAATAACACTTATAATAGACTCTTAGACGGCTTACACATGGAATATATTGTGGAAGAGTGGGTCCTTTGAACATAGAGATGGTATGTATGTATGGTTTTATGACATGGACTTTATTAATCCCAAATAAATAGTTAAATTTTGATTTTGGGTATTAAAGTTATGATGTGAAAAGAACATGACAAACCATAATGTTTTTACTCTTGAATATTGGGTAAGGCATGAGATAAGGTTAGAGTCATAACAAAAGGGCATGTTAAGAGATTTTTTTTTTTGTAAAGTGAAAATAGGATATGGAATAGGATGGTTAATAAATCCAAAGTAAACACATGGTTTAAATAAGTGGAACAACATGGCCCATAAAATAAAGTAATTATCCTTTGATATGTTATAAAAAAAAGTGTCCAAAACTATAATTTGAATTATGGTAATAATGTTATGGAATGTTATAAAAGAATGTTATAAAAGAGAGGCATGAGAAAGGACTTGAAGGTTATGAGGTGATTATGACAAGGCCAAGAATATGGGAAATGAGATAACAAGTCCCTTGAATCATAGATCGAGAATCACGACATTTATGTTCGAGCACCTTGAAAACCATCCTTTATTTGAATATAATTGTAACTTGTATATAGACCAATGATCATCGCCAATACCTTTTCAAAATTTCAAAAGTGTTCTTGAATGATAAGATATCCAAAGACATCTTCCTTGAATGCATAGCAGCAGCTCAGAGGGGGTGAGCACAATTTTTTCGCAAGATTTTACGCAAAATGAGGGAAAGCCTGGCAACGCTTTGTCGGCTAAGTACTATTGAAAAAAATCGTCGTCAACACACCCTAGCCATTTTTGCATTTTATCATTGTTATTTGTTGCTTCTCCACTTTGCTCAGCCATGGAAGAGATATGCATACTTGGTTGATTCTCCTTGGAAAATTTTACACACGGGTATGGGGTTTCTTACTGCTCCATCCGTGAATTTTTCGCTATGCTTTTTAATTAATTCAACAGTTGGCTCTTGAGTTTGCTCATTGTCTGTGCATTTCAAAAGTTATGATATGTGGGATTTTTTACTATGATGGAAGCGTTGAAAAAATATTTTTGAAGGATACAACTTCTTGTGTGTTTGATCCCATATGCAAAGAATACTTCTATGTATGAATTATATACGCATTGAATGAGTCTTGCAAACCAGAATGAAAGGGAAATTTGGAAGCATGGTTATTTGAAGTTTCAATTGAAATAGTGTTATACACAGGGATCCCTTTTGTGGCCACTTCTTGGAACCCTGTAGTGATTTAAAATGTACTGGTGTTAATATCCTAGACCACAGTCTGTCCATTCCTCGATTGTTGGTTGTGATTATTGTGATTATTGTGATTATGTGTCTCCTCGACTCTGTTGTGCGCAAGTTGTTTTATTACTTTTGAATGTTTATTGGGAAATAAATTATGAAATGATTACCGTGCAATTCAATTTCTAAATGAAAATGAGCATCCTTGAAGTGAAACCCCATTTCTAGATTTTTGGAAATAGAGTGTTGAATTTCAATTTTGAGACAATAAAGGGTTTTGAATTTTAATTGACATTGAAGATGGCATTGTTTGATATATTAGAACAGTATCCATGGGAATCCCTTCCATTATACCATTTTATGCAAAATACACTCCCCTCATTATCCCAATTACATTTTTTTTCACTCCCTATTCTGTGGTACTCATTTTTAAGAAATCTCTAAATGGAAATGAAGAAGAAATGATGTGGAAGTTAATTGATGATTGGTATCATGGGATATGTTTAGATACAGAGTTGATTTTTTTTGTTTATTGCTTGAACAGTATTTGTAAATCTTTCCCCCTCCATGATATCATTTTACGCTAAATACAATCCCTCCATACTCCCAATGACCCTATCAATTCCATGTATGTGTGGAAATTAATGAATGCCATTTTTATGGATGGATTGGATGCATCATGTAGTAAATTATAGATTCAAATCTTGATTTATTTAAGTGGACTTTCATGTATGGGTTATTAAGAACTTCATGATTGAATAAGTATTGTTACAGGATGAGCTTTTTTAGCAGAGGTAGTAATGGCCGAAAAAACAGAGGCAGGGGTAACTGGAATCAAGGCCATAAGAGGCCTCGATTTTTTATTCACTTTGATGTTGATCCGCAAGAGGTGAGCCATTGTTTCAAGTAGGGTTATTTAATTTGGTTGGCCATGGGATATTTCATCCTCGACCTGAAAGGCCCCCTTTTCAACAATCTCAAAATTTTCTCGACATTCATGTTCCCCCACATGTGTCGATTCAACCCGAACCTCCCACAAATGACGGCTGGCAAGAAATTTTCAATCAGCCTACTTCTCACCATCATGGTTGGCCTATTGTCTCATTGGCATTACCACCACCACCACCTCCAATTAATCTTAATGCACAAATTCCCCATGTTGTTTCACCAGTGCAGTCTTCACATGCCAGTAAGAGACTGAAAATTCATGTCCCACAACCTATGCTAGATAACGGAAAAGCAGTGGCTTCCCCCTCCAGTCCATCCACAGATTCTTCTGAATCTGTGTCTTAAGGTCTCCACCTAAAATATGACTTCTCCCATGTGATCAGTGAAATACATCCCCAGGGGTCTAACCAACCAAGGGCTACCCCAAAAAAGTCAAGAGGAGACAACAATGAGAATAAGAAATATGCCTCACACAACAAATATGGATTTTAATGATTTTTATGTGATTCAGTGATGAAGACAGTGTTTATGATTTTCAACATATTTTGGACAGCAAGATTTTTTTTGGATATTTTTTTTGGATAAGATGGATATGTTATTTTTTGGGGATATAGTCTTAAATTTTCTTGATATTTAAATATTCAACTTAAATGATATCAATGGGAGCTACAAGGGTGTTATATGATCCAAATTATTGTTTTTTTATTTTATATTTGATGATTGGCAAAGAGAATGTTGGGAGTCACAAGGGGTCCCACCTATTTTGTTATTATTAATTAGACCCTTAGTTATATATTATTATTAAATATTTCTTCCCAAACTAATTAGTTAAGTTAATTTGAATTAACTAAAGAAAGTAGTTGAACTACCTCAAATTATTGAGAAAGAATAAAGGTTCAATGAGAGGAAGAGACAAGGGGAGAATAGAAGGGGAACTACAACACTAAGGTTTTCTCTCTAGTTAGTGAGATAGCTTCAGTTTTCATTCATTTCCGAGTTTACTTGAAAGCCTAATCCTCTTGATGACAACATGGTCTTATTGAAGGCACCAAGATTCAAAATTGAATCATACATTTCAGCATCTTGTTTTAAAGGTGTTTGATTTATCCTTGATAGTCCGTGTATTCTTGTTTGTTTATGAATTAATTTTCATGGMTGATAAAGAATATCTTGTAGAGTCAAGTGGCAAYATTTTGTGGCAAGTTGATCTAGATCATTAGTTTCAGTTTTATTTCACTGTCAGGGTCCTTTTGTCTGGTGCCCATCRGAGACTTCTAAACATGACTTTGGTCCATACCCTCGCAAGGGTTTGTAAAAGATAAATACASTTTTGTATCTTGGAATGAAATAAAATCATRTTATTGTTCTGTCTCATACATGTTTTTCCATGACTTGKTTCTTCCTTTTGTTTTTGTCTCCATGTTTACTTCAATGTAACATTTGTATACATTCACCTAGCTTTTTTTAATTTTTATTTTTACATTGTTACAAATATAAATCATAAAATCRGCCTTGATCCTTTGTAATTGATACTTGTGGATTGAGTGAAAGTTTTGAGGCTATAAACCCTGGGTGACATTCCCAACTATCTTGTCCTAGCCAGGAAAGATCTGAAAATGATCGAGTAAGGTATTCCATACCTTTTCCTCAACATTTATTTGGAAACCATATTGGGGAGATCTTCCATATCTCTCTAGTTGATTGTATTCATGATTATCTTTGAATCTTTATGTTTTATTCAAATACTCTTTGAATGATTTTTATCATGACAGTACCTTATAAATGGCATCCTAATATTGAACACGATCTTAAATACTAGACTACCATTGCCTTCACCTTATTCAATAATATTCTAGAAATTTCTAGTACCCGGGCCGAGCTTGAACCCTCTTGGGAAGTAGTTGAATAAGATATAATTATCTGTGAACATTGGGAATCCAGGCAAAGGTAGCCTAGAAATCAGCAGTAACCTCCCTTTTCCTAAGTATTTGGTATTCTTTTTCATGTTCAAAAATCCTTGCATTTCTAGAAGAAGAAGAGGATTGTCCCTAAAGCTATTCCTATCATTGAAATACGAATGAGGAAAGCCATTTTTTCGACCCAAGAAAGCACTCTAAGGAGGACTTTGTCTGATTCTTCCAGCTCATTGTTTTCACCCTTACCTGTCACTTTCAAAATGACATCTACGAGTGGTGCTAGTGGTGTTGGAGGTGCTTCATCAGCCCAATCTTCGTCCTCAACGGTAATTGGTAGTCTATGTATTCATCAAATTCCTATCCAATCCGCTACCAACCTTGCTAAATTTATAAAGAAATACGAGATTTTCCAGTTTGAGGAAGATTCCATGACCACCCCATGGCATGTATCTTCTCCCTTGAATCTAGCACCTACTACTCGTTTGTTACCCATGTTTAAAGAGCATATTCCTAATTTCCTAGGGAATAATATTGTTTCTACAAACGAACACCTAGTGGCATTTTCTAATGCTTGCCATAATATCGGGGCTAATGATAATGATATATACATGCGCTTATTTGTCAACTCCCTTGAAGGAAAAGTGGCAGCTGATTTTTTTGATATCCCTCCAAATATACTTTCCACTTAGGAAGAGTTGGTTTCTTGGTTCAAGTCCACTTATGGACAATCCAAGAGCCTGGTCGAACAATTAAGCGAATATAACAATATTTCTTACAAAGATGGTGAGACTATTAAGTCCTTTAACCTTCGCTTCACCAAATTGTATAATCAAATCCCTGAACTAATCCTCCCCCAAAATCAAGCCGCTTTCATGCATTATTATAATGTGCTTCCATCTACTTATCATCGTAGGATCGAAGAAAAGGTTATTGACAATCTTGGCTCCACTCTCCACACTTTCCTAGAGTACGAAGAGAAACTTGGAAGAACAAGTCTCCCTAAAGGAGACTCGGTCAAGCACACAGTTATGTCTTCCCTCCTACAACTTGTGCAAGATATGAACAATCGGATGATAGCCTGTGAATGAAAGGGGAATTTTCCCTCAGTTACTCCTAGGTCATCTTCTTCTTCCTCGACACCTTTTAGGAATACAAATGAGAACACTTTTTATCCCAAATCCATTATGTCTCTCAGTTGGTATAACTTCTGCGAAGAAAATCATGAAGAAAGTACTTGTGAAGTTAAGAAGAATGCCAGAGATAAAATCTATGGCAAGAAGCCTGAAACCACTATCGATGTTCTAGATTGGGCAGAACTAGAATCTGTTATGATAATAAATACTAAGAAAAAATCTTATGCTCCTAAAGGGAAATATGATCATCCTCGTACTTCTTCCACTCCATCCCCATTTTCACAAGGTACTAATGTACAAACTGTCAAAATTCTAGAAAGTCAAGGAATTTCTTCCCCTCTTCCCTCTTCCAAGTATAGAATCCTTAACCAATTGACTAATATCAAAGTCGATGCTACTCTTTTGGACATGGTTTATGTCCCTGAACAACAAAAGCATCTCAATAATTTTATGGAAGGAAAATATTCTACCATAGCCAACCTTTTTGAAGAGGCAAAAGAAGAGGATCCCGCTATAAATAAGATAGGTGTAAATAATTTCAGACACCTTGTAAATAACCCTCCTTTTTTATTTTTGTAAAAATTATGGATAAGATAGCCCATTGTTGCCTAATAGATGGCGGTTCGGGTCCAAGGGTAATGTCAAAAATCATCATGGAAGAGCTAGGCTTATTATGTAGTAACGAAAGTTCTATAAGCATTCTCTCCTATAACAGTCTGCAACAATCAACTATAGGTAAAATAAAAGACATAAATTTAGTTCTGTGTGCACATCCTGAAATAAGGACAACCCTCAACATCCAAGTAATCGACATGCCGGTAAGAAACTATTCTATTATCTTAGAAGAGATTAGAAATCCCTAACAGGGGGATATATTTCTCTTGATGAAACACACTTATCCATTCCCCAAAATGGAAAGAATATTATAGTCATAAGAGAAGGAAGAATTTCATCGCACATAGAGAGCATTTCTCAACTAAATGTAAACTATATTGAGGAAGACTTAGGAGTGTACTCTATCTTTGTTGATGAGGGTGACACTACTATGGAACAAATTGAATTGGAAGATGGTATGTGGAAGATGCATTTCGATGGCTCATGCTCAAACGAAGGTAAGGGAGCTTGCATTATCTTATATTCACCTATAGGTAAAATTCACAATTTTTCTTATAGGTCATAGTTTGCTTGCATGAAAAATATCACTGAGTTTGAAGTCTTGTTGCTAGGCATCGAAAATGCTTATAACCTCGGTTGCGACCACCTTACATTTATTAGTGATTCTGAACTTGTTGTGAACCTTGTGCATAAAATCTATTCTCCTAGAAATAAGTTTATGAAACACTATACCCAAGCTATTTGGATGCTTATCTTGAACCTTCTATCATTTAAAATCACTCATGTTAAGAGGAAACTTAATTCAATGGCTAATAGGTTAGTTGTATTTGCGTCATCTCCTACTTGGAAACTTCTACCTCAAAGGACTTATTGTACATTTCAATGTTTATATCTTCCTCACATTATTGATAATGTAGAATCATCACAGGTTTTCCCTAATGATGGAGGCATCTTTTCTTTTATACAAAAAGAACCATTTAAGCCCAAGGAAATCATATCTATGGAAGACAACAAATTTCCAAAAGGCTTGACTCCTCTCGAGAGTTCATTTTCATCGAGTGATGTAGGAAAAAAAGAGATTCAAAAGGAAGAGGAGTCGAAAAGGAAAGTGGGTGATACCATTTCCTTGAAACTTGGACATCTGAATCTCCAAATATGGTTAAACTAGGTGCCCAATGTTCCGAAGAAGAAAAGGCTAAATTCACAGAACTACTACGTGAATTTCAAGATGTTTTTGCATGGTCATATGATGATCTTAGTGGTTTTGATCCTTGTCTCATACTGCATGTCATTCCTATCAATAAAGGGATAAAACCAGTTAGGCAAAAAAAAATACTCATTAACCCTGTGCTAGAAGTTACTATTAGAAAGGAGCTGGAAAAAAATTTGAAGGTTAGTATAATCTTCCGAGTTAAATATTCCGAGTGGGTTTAAAATTTAGTTCCTATTAGGAAAAAAACTGGTCATATTCGATTATGTGTTGATTTTCACACATTGAATAGAGCAAGTGTTAAAGATCATTTTCCTCTCCCTAATATGGAAATGATTTTGCAACAGGTTGCAGGGTCACAAATGATGTCCTTACTTGATGGTTTTTTTGGATATAATCAAATCAAGGTAAAAAGGATTGATAGATACAAAACCACCTTTACTACATGTTGGGGCACATTTGATTATGAATGCATGCCTTATGACTAGTCTAATTCATGTGCCAATTTCCAAAGATCTATGCAAATAGATTTTGACAATCTGATCAATAAAATTATCCAAGTATATATTGATGATTTGACTGTTTATTCGAAGAATCGATTAGATCATTAGTCATCTTAGAAAAGTTCTTATGCGATGCAAAAAAATTGGCTTTTCTTTAAATCCTTCTAAATCTATTTTTGGTGTCACCAAGGGAAAGATCCTTGGACATATCATCTTTGATTCAGAAATAAGCATATATCCCAAAAATATTATTGCTATTCTGAACCTTCCTGCCCCCACTTCCAAAAAGTGTTGATGATTGCAGCTATGTGAGACATTCTCTAGGACACAAACCTGAGAGACATCTCCTAAGAGGGGTGTGTGGTTCCTATCTGAGAAAGAGATGGAACGCACTTCCTCTAAGATAAACATGAGAAGTACTTCCTCTAAGATAAACATGACTACAAACCCAGGTAAATCAATTGATCTCAAATTTTATAGTTGACTGCAATTTTTTTTAAATGAAGGGTATTAACCCTAGTATAGGAGCCTTCAAATACTTGGACCAATATCCCTGGTACAGGAGTCCAAACCATATTTGATTGATTATTATGTTGGAAAAAAATACATAAAAATATCTAACAAAGAAATAAAGGAAGATTCCCTTCCTTCAAACTTCAGAGAGAGTTTCTTGACTCAGAGGGAGTCAAAAACAAAATAAAAGGAAGACGGAGTTAATATCCTCAAAAGTCCAGAGGAAGACAAATAGTATTTCTGCAAATTCAACTACTCCAGTTGATATAATCATAGACATTATAGTGGGGCATAAAATGCATGCCCATGATCGAAAAACTATGCTAGAAGACATAGATACATACAAGTCCCTCAAGAGACACCTTGAGAAACCAAAATAGTTTTCAAAACTATCCTTCAGTCGTGAGCCACTTCATTGAAGAAATAAAAAGAGAAATAGGTATGGAAAGATTCCATAACATAATAATACTAGTGTATCTTAAAGAATGATGTATAATATATTATTCAGAAACTAGAAGGGAAGTCTATGGTAACTTCCAAGTAGATCTATAAGAGAAAGCATGCAGCTGGCGGAAGTGTCAAGAAATAAAAAACCAGAGGACTCTCACAAATATAGGGAGTTGTCTATGATGAGACACTTGATCCAATAAGATTGATACACTTCCATCTGTATTATCATCCATGAGTTGGAAACTATATCATATGAATGGATTCTTGATGAGTTTGGGTCTCAGCAAGAGTATTGTTGATCCAAAATCTATATTACTACAGTGTTGGTGACGAGAGCTTGTTTTTGATGACATATTCATAAATCCTTGTTGTTGAAAACAAGCAAGCCTTGACTTCTGATTTTTGAGATGAAGGATATGAGTATGATACACTACTTCTTGGGACAAGAAGTATGAAAGAGGACCAATGATATTTTCCTAAGTCAAGGAAAATATACAGTGGGAATATTAAAGAAGTTCAGTATGACAGAATGAAAAACCATCGTGATGGATTTGAAGAAAATGAATGATTATGCTTTAGACGGGAGTGATCCACAGCTGATTGGACCATTGATGTATCTGGATAACACCATACATGATTCATGCCTTGTAGTGAATGTTCTTAGACAATCCATGAGTCAGCCGAGACAAAATCACTTGATAGCAGTAAAACACATATTGAGATATGCCCCCAATGTGAACTTGATTTTGCAAGATATGCAGATACAAATTGAGCAGAGACTACAGTTTACCAGAAGATAACATCTGATTGTTGTCTTACCATAAACGTTGTCATGTTTCTTTGGTGCAGCAAGAAACAAAATCTTTATGGCCTTGAATACCACAGAATAAGAGTATGTGTCATTGAGTGTGTGAAGCAGTATGGCTTCACAAGCTTCTGACAAATTTACTTAACCATGATATGGATCCTATGACGATAACCAGAGTTGTGTGTAAATCTCTTTGAGAACCCAGTATTTCATGATAGATCGAAACGTGTTGAGATAAAACACCATTATATCAGAGATATGATGCAAATGAAAATAGTACACATGTAGTACCTTCCTACACATGAGCAGATTGCAGACATGTTCACAAAATTAACTTGGTAAGGAATACCTCCATAGTTGATAGGGAGTGTTGATGACTACAGCCAAGACAAAGTTCAAATTACATCTATGTGAGACTTCACATGATGAAGAATGCCTCCCTAGCTGAGAGGGAGTGTTGATGATTGTAGATATGTGAGACATTCTTCAAGAAAAAAACCTAAGAGAGATCCTCTGAGAGGGGTGTGTGGTTCCTATCTGAGACAGAGATGGAATGTAGAGATGGGATCCTCCTTACAGAGAGTTGAGAAGAAATCCAGATGATTCTCATGTGTAATGAAGTGAGAAAGGATATATGGAGAGTTGGGAATGTATGTGGTTGAGCACAAGGTGAATGTGTGAAATCCCAAAGAGTTGGGTGCATCATCATGAGAACAGAAATGAAGATGATGTATTAGCCTCCTCTGAGCAGAGAGTTGATGAGAAAATCCAGATGACTCTCATGTGTAATGCAGTGGGAAATAAGATCAATTAAGTGGATGTGCCTGTGGACGAGTACATGTGACATGATCCTAGTGGCTGAGCACTAGTTAAGAATTGGTTCATCTGTGTAATGCGATGAGCCAGAGATATGGACATTCCTATGGATGTGCTCCTAGTGGATGAGCACTAGTGGGTGTATAATATCCCTTTCTATATTGTTCAAGAGTTAGAATTTCCTGTAACCCTAATTGTAATGTAAAGGGTACAAATCGACCCCACCTTAATAATTAATAATTAATGTAAAAGATAATTAATCTGGTTAATATTAATTCTATTGTGAGTCAGCCCTATTGTGCCAATAGAGACTTTTTTTGATAGGTTCAATCTAGTATAAGTAAAGGTAAATTCCCCATTGAGGAATTGTATCCTTTGTACAAGAATTCCAGAAAGTACACCTTCTTGGGAAAAGTGTGCACCTCTCTCTTGGGCACTAGTCTTATAGGGTTTTCAAACACCCTCTTGTGTTCTAGGTTTTCTTGGTGGTGAAGGTATTTCTCTTGAAGAATATGGCAAAGGATTTCGTTGGGTTTTATTCCCTTATTGACAAGGGTTTCCCAGGATACTTCTTGTGTTCTTGTGCATGGTTTTTCTTCTTGTGATCTTAGTTTCTACAACATTATTGGTTATGGTTAAGATAAATGCTAAAAATGGAATGAGATTCATGCTTAACCATGCTTATTGAAAAATCAACAAAAATGAGGTTCAAGCCTTTATAGGCATTATAAACTTTGTCCGCAGGTTTGTTCCTAATTTTGCTTTAATGGTTAAACCAATACATAATATTATAAAGCATGATCATTATTTTTCTTGGACATATTGTTGATTTTTCATAAGCTAGGTTAAGCATGTAGTTCATTTAATTCCATCATGTCTTAACCATAAACAATAATGTTGCAACAACCAAGATCACAAGAAGAAACACCATGCACAAGAACACAAGAGATATCCTGGGAAACCCTTCTCAAACAAGGGAGAAAAACCCATCCAAATCCTTTGCTATATTCTTCAAGAGAAATACCTTTCACCACCAAGAATATCCATCACACAAGAGGGTGCACAAAACTCTATAACTCTAGCGCCCAAGAGAGGTGCGCAACTTTGACCAAGAAGTGTACTTGTTGAAATTTCCAAAACTCGCAAGTGTGTGTGTGTGTCTACAATGGAAGATTTCCTCTTACTTATATTAGACTTGTCTTGTCAAATAAAGTGGCTATTGGCACAATAGGGACGAACTCACTTAGATATATTATTCATTTATTATTATAATAATCAATATTAATTATATTTTACAATTCATCTTTAGACACAATAAGATAGTGTCGACCTGTACCCTTTACACAATAACTAGGGTTACAGGTAGGTCTGGCTCTTGAACAACATATATCAAAGAATATGATACACCCACTAGTGCTCATCCACTAGGGACACATCCATAGGGATGTCATGGACCTGATTCACTGCATCACACAGATGAACTAGGTCTTCACACGTGCACCTGTGCTCGTCCACATGCACGTCTTCTCTACAGATCTGCTTTCCCATTACCACCAACAGGAGAATCATCTGGAGTCGTCTCATCAACTTTGTTTCTTCTCATAGGAGGCCATCACATCATCTTCATTTATGTTCTCACGATGATGTGCCCAATGATTTTTATGGATTTCCCGCGTTCACCTTGTGCTCAGCCACAAGCACGTCCTAACTCAACAGATCTCTTTTACATC
>JZKD02S1733710.1:32863-46308 GCA_000966675.3 Picea glauca | reverse complement strand
AGATCCACTTTGTATTGGTCGTGGCTATGTCTTGTCATCTCGTAGATCCACTGTGTATTCTTCGTGGCTACGATCAGTTCATGTCATCAGAGTATAGATCCACAGTGTATCTTCGATGGCTATACCTTCTTGTCAATACAATTATGGATCCGCAGTGTATTGCCATATCTTGCAAGTCTTGATCACCCAAGCATAGGTATGCCTGCCTTGGGTTTTGAAATATGTCGTGATATTTGTTGGATGTTTGTGTGCAGCTTCCGTCAGGTTCTCCGATTCTATACCCTTGCTTGAATGTCTACAAAGTATTTCAGCTATCAGTTCCCATCTTCTAACTTCATACTTTGGGGGGCAATCTGTTACACATCAAAATTACTCACTTTGATAGTGTCGCAAGTGTCGTCATTACAAGTGTTGCAAGTGTCGCATTTTGCTCACAAGGTCACAAGTGTTGCATGTTGCTCGCAAGTGTCAAAGAAAGCATGTTGCCATGATGCCTATGTCGTGCCTATAACGACATGAGAAAGACACTTGAAACACCTCAAGCATCTGATTTGGAAGAGGAGAAATGAGTCAACAGGCTTGCAAACCTTTTGCCATCTGAAAGCACCTCAAAACTGAGTTCTTGGAGAGGAGCTCTCCCCCTTACACTATCTCGGAGCGTTGACGCTTCCCATACACTGTCAGGGAGCATTATAGGGAGCGCTATAGATTTTGAGGGCGCTGGCGCCCCCTAAATCCTACTAGGGAGCGCTACAATGCTCTGATGGCCCTTTTGAGGGAGTGCTACCTATTCTGGGTGGTTGTTAAGCTGTTGAGACGGATGGGGGAAGCATATTTTCATTCTTGGAAAGTAGTTGGATTCGAATCCCTAGTCCAGCCATGATCCTAGGGCAGATCCTCAACTGAAGGAGGCAAATCCTCAACTTCCCCAAGGATATCTCAATTGGTTAAAGCCTCTCCAAGGCTATATAAGCAAGCTTTCTAATGGTGAAAGGGAGGTTGGATGGAAAAGAGAGAATCATACCAAACTTATGATCTCATGAGTGGTATGGGCTGCAAAATGGAGGATGTCAAAATTATGATCTCATAAGTGAGGACCGAAAGCTGGAGGAAGAACTGAATATGTGAAACTTATGATCTTGGAGGAAACTTGCAGTAAGCCAAAGGAGAGCAATCATCGAAGCTGTTGTCATCCAGGTTGTGGATCGTTTAGGCAAGGGTTAGACGAAGAGGACTTGACGAAGCTGTCGCATTCGCATCTACGATTGTAAGTACTGCTGTCGTTATTCTCATTAATATGAAACGCTTGTCCTGTTTCTTTCTAGTTTGTGTCTAATGTTACATGAACTTATCATTTAGTGATAGATTTGTTTTCAAGCTAATGTCAATAGAGTAGGAAGTGGTCGTATATTTTTTTGTCCACAACTCTCAGTGAGGAGAAAAAGATTGGAGCGAAACTCGGAGCGTGCAGGGACAAACGCCGATAACAGGTACCTCTATCATCCTCCCTTATCATGCATTAGGCTTAGATAGATTCGAAAGAAATTCAGTGTCCATGATAAGCACTTTTATGTCTAGGGTTAAGGTCAAGCCTTAGAGGTCGATCTACTTGTCCGCAGGCAGATTTTTCTACAACACCCTTCTCCTGCAAATACCCTTTAAAGATTAACAATTTAAACATATGTGAGTACATACCTCTGATATCATTTGCAAGTAGTGGCACCATCTGGTATCAACAGTAATATTTACCAACTTCTTAAAAGACTTCAAGGGTGACTACAACTGGTACAACAACTAATACTTCAACTGATACTGCAACTGATTCTAAAGCTGCAACTTAGGGTTTTATGAGGAAACCCTAATTTTTCAAACTTCAAATTTTGAAATTCTGGTCCACGGGATAGATGCACTGGGTTGAGGCGAGTAAGGTGGTGCGGTCAGATTTCTGAAAATCCAAATTTTACCCCCTCAAACTTGACCAACGGATTTCTTTATTGGTGCTTCTAGTTTTTTGGTACTTATGGTACTCTGGTACTTCTGGTTTTCTAGTACTTTTGGTACTCTGGTACTTATGGTTTTCTGGTACTTCTGGTACTTTGTGAAAACTAGGGTTTCACTTTCCAAGAGATCTACCCACTGAAAATGTGTGATGAGTATGCCAAAGAGTTCCTTGGGTTAGGGCACACTTTTCTAGATGGTTTTTCAGGTTGAAAATCTTCTTCAATAAAAATCCCTAATTTTCATGCACGGAAACAGTGACATTTTTCCTTTTTCTTGTGAAGAATGCTTTTGAAATGGGTTCTTTCAAGACCTATGCTCTGATACCATGTTGATTTTTCATAAGCTAGGTTAAGCATGTTGTTCATTTAATTTCATCATGTCTTAACCATAACAAGAATGTTGCAGCAACCAAGGTCACAAGAAGAAACACCATGCACAAGAACACAAGATATATCCTAGGAAACCCTTCTCAAACAAGGGAGAAAAACCCAGCCAAATCCTTTTCTATATTGTTCAAGAGAAATACCTTTCACCACCAAGAATATCCAACACACAAGAGGGTGCACAAAACCCTATAACTCTAGTGCCCAAGAGAGGTGCGCAACTTTGACCAAGAAGTGTACTTGCTGAAATTTCCAAAAATCACAAGTGTGTGTGTGTGTGTGTCTACAATGAAAGATGTCCTCTTACTTATATTAGACATGTACTGTCAACTAAAGTGTCTATTGGCACAATAGGGCCAACCTCACTTAGACATATTATTTATTTATTATTATAATAATTAATATTAATATTAATATTAATTATCTTTTATAGTTCATCTTTAGACACAATAAGATAAGGCCGACCTATACCCTTTACACAATAACTAGGGTTACAGGTAGGTCTGACTCTTGAAAAACATATAGAAAAGGATCCGATACACCCACTAGTGCTCATCCACTAGGGGAACATCCATAGGGATGTCATGGACCTGATTCAATGCATCACACAGATGAACCAGGTCTTCACATGTGCACCTGTGCTTGTCCATAGGAACGTCTGCTCTACAAATATGCTTTCCCACTGCCACCAACAGGAGAATCATCTGGAGTCTTCTCATCAACTCTGCTTCTACTCAGAGGAGGACATCACATCATCTTCATTTATGTTCTCATGATGATGTGCCCAATGCTTTTTAGGGATTTCCCACGTTCACCTTATGCTCATCCACATGCATGTCCTAAATCAACAGATCACTTTTACATCAGATAATCATCTGGATTTATTATCTCTCACATCGTGGACAAGGCCATCTTTACATTCTTGACTCTGTCTCAGGCAGGAACCACGAACCCTTGATAGGGGCTTTCTCTCAGGTTTGTAAGCTGAGAGAAACACTTCACAAGTTGTTGTGTTCCACATCTCATAGGTTTGTAAGATGGAGGATGCCTCCCATAGATGCTTTCATCAACACAGATGACATTGAAAAAGATTTCATTAGGATTAAGAAGGCAATCATTTCCTCACCAGTTTTGGTGAAACCGGACTTTGAGAAATATTTTATCATATACACTAATGACACTGAGGAAGCAATTTCTTCTATTCTCTTACAATGTGATGACCAGAATAATGAAAAACATGTAGCTTACATGAGCCAAATTTTATCAAACAATGAATTCAAGTACTCTTATAATGAGAAACATGCAATTGTTCTTGTTAAAGCCGTAGAGAAATTTCACCACTTTATTCTAGGCAAACATACGCAGGTAAAAGTCCCTTTGCATGTTGTCAAGTTTCTGCTTTCACAAACTTATCTTTCAGGAAAATTTGCACATTGTCTTGCCAAGATTCAGGAGCATGATTTGATGATCATGACTTCACAAACAATCAAGGGACAAGACCTATCCATTCACTTAGCTCAACATCCTGAACCAAGTGAAGAAATTGATGATCAGGATAATCCTCGTTCATCACTGTTTTATATTGAGAATCAAACCCTTTCTATTGTTGAACACCCATGGTATAAAAATCTGGTGTATTACTTGCAGTATCAGAAATGCCCAGATGTCTTATATCCTCATCAGAAGAGGAGACTTTGCATTCAATATTTTCGGTATACTATTTTAGGATACTTCTTTTTTAGAAAGTATGTTGATGGTATATTACTTCAATGTGTAAACAACGAAGAGGCATCGAAATTACTACATGAAACTCACTTGTCTTCAGATTCTTGCATTCACGTTGGTGGCCACTTTTCTGCTAAAGATACTACTTTTCATATCATCAGACATGGTTATTATTGGCCCTCAATTTTTCAAGATTCTTATAAATTCACAAGATCTTGTGACAAATGCCAAAAAATCATTGGGAAAGAATATCTTTCTGCTATGCCTTTGCAACCGGTTCCTCCGTATTTTCCTTTTTTCTAAATGGGGCCTGGAATTTATTGGTCCCATTAATCCCCTGTCTTCCGTAGGATAGATTTTCATTTTGACAACCACTAATTATTTCACTAAGTGGACTGAAGTTGTCCCTCTTAGGCATTCACGGGATGAACAGGTAATTTCTTTCTTGGAAACTAATATCTTCTCCAGATTCAACATTCCTTTAGAGATTATTACAGACAATGGTATAGATTTTATTTCCACAAAATTGACCCAATTTTTAGCTAATTTGGGAGTCAAACATATCACTTCATCATCTTATTACTCTAAAGGAAATGGGCAAGTCGAGTCTACCAACAAGAATCTGGTTAGGATCATACAGAAGCTCATCGAAGATAAACTTTGTCAATGGCACACCCTCCTCACTTACACCCTTTGGGCATATCGCACTACTACCCAAGGTAAGCATAGGTTGCACCCCCTTTTAGCTAGTTTATGGCCAAGAATCCATTATGCATACTGATTTGGAACTATCATCTCTAAGGCTGATGCTACAAATTGAAGAATTAAATTATTCCAATGTCCCTCAAAGGATAAATTCATTATTAGTCCTAGAAGAACAAAGAAAATTTTCCTTGGGAAATATAAAGAAACGACAACAAACTGTAAAGAAGTACTTTAACAAACACATGAAAGCTTTCAAATTCAAGGTGAATGATAAAGTCTTACTTTGGTACTTATCCCATGTTGACAGAGGAAGTCATTCAAAATTTTAGAAATTATGGTTAGGTCCTTTCAAATTCGCTTTTGTCCTAGGTACAAACTCTTATCGTTTGCAAGTTTTGGAAGAGTGGTTTTTTTATTATAGTACCAATGGTTCCCACTTGAAGAATTATGTGGAACTGTATTGATTACTAAGCGCCATATTGGAATCATTGTTATACATAACTTTATGTTTCGTTGTTTTATTTTTCTTTTTTCAATTGACTTTTCAATTCCTGCTATTTTGTTTTGCTGCTATTTTGGGTTTTTTTGCTTATCAAAAATATATTTTGGATCAATTTTTACACAACAATGCCATTCTATAAGTATTGTTGATCAATAACAATAAATTTTACACAACTATTACGATGTCATCATTTTATACATCGCTAAATTGCTTCTTTCTTTCAGTAATTGTTGTTAGATAGATGATTTGGTCTTATTCCCTATTTTATGTTATCCCTTTCTTCCATCCATCCTGAGATTCAAAAGAGCATATCAAACAATTTATCCTTAACAAGAAGAAACACTTTTTACTATGATTGATCGAATGTTATGCATATAGGACCAAACCCCCTCATACATACAACTTTTCATGAGTTATTCCCAAAATCTCGTCTCATTATTTCCCTTAAACCATATTTTGCCCCCTGTTGCATAATCATTCTGGTCAATAATTCTTTGATCTATGTTCACCGATCTGTGAAACCATACATTCTGATTTCTAAATCTGTTGGAAGCAGATTTCCCTAGGGAGTCACCAGTTTGTTGACACCCAAAAGTGCAACATAGGGTATCTGCTTAAAAAATGGTTGCAATGCCTTATTATTTAATTATATTTAATAATATACTAGTAGGTGGGACCCCTTGTGTGACTTGTGTGACTATGATGAAGAGATGACACTTATGTTTTATGTGCTTATGAGTTGGATGAGATATGAGCTCTATAGTTTATTTTCTTTAAATCGTTGTCAAAATAATTGATTACAGGATGTTATGGGTGAGGTGACTAAAGAGGAAATGATGTTGTCTTAATTATCTCTCATAAGTATTACTATGTTGCATTTAGTCTGATGAAGGATATACACTCCAGTTTTCAATTTACATATGGTATGTTGTATGGTGATTACCTTGATTTCATGCTACAAGGGTTGCACACATTGTTTAAATTGGAAGTTAAAGGTTGGGACATAGTATCCCCAGCAAGTTTTTGATGTATGTTACATTGGTGTTTTGAAAGGGTTGGCGTATTTGTAAGTTTGAAACATAGGCAAACTATGGTGTATTCAACTTGCATTAAATTGATTTGGAGTTAGAGGTTGATGTGTTGTATGGTTATTTTTCTCGTACATGCCATGGATGAATGTGTAAGTGTAGATACGACGTGCAGTAAATGCATGTCGCTCTAACCTACCTCGAGCCCTCCACCCTAGAATTTTTTTCATTTTCTCCTTGTTAGTTGTTTTTTCTCCACTTTGCTCAGCCATGGAAGAGATATACAGACTTGGTTGATTCTCCTTGGAAAATTTTACACATAGGTATGGGGTTTCTTGCAACTCCATCCATGAATTTTCTCTCTGCTCTTTAATTAAGTCAACAATTATCTCTTGAGTTTGCTTGTTGTCCGTGCATTTCCAAAGTTATGATATGTGGGATTTTCGACTATGTATGGATTATTAGTGATTTTTTGTCTATGTGGCATTTGTATGTGAACTATTTGCATTGAAAATGACATGGGTGTCTCTTACTGTCAGTAGCTGCTTCATGCTTTACCTGTGAAAAAGGATATTGTTTGGGAAGTTCTCGGACATGCCTTTCCTCTAGTTTTCTTTTTGTGATTCCTCTATGTCCGATAAAAACATTATCATTGCTCACTGCCTGTGGGTTATTTGGAAACTTTGCATGTCATTTAATTGTGTGGATTTCATGGCTATCATGCTCGGTCCCTTGTATCATCTCTGTAAATGTGAATGTTTATATTTATGGTGGTACTAAGTTGTTAAAGGTATCCCTTTGGCCAAACCCTCAAACTTGGTCAGCTCATCCTCCTATATTGCATTACTCTTTATAATTCTATATCAAACCCTGAATTTGGAAAATAATGTTGAGGTGGCCAACCCAGAATTTAATAAATTAATTGTTCATGCTCTTTTTGGTTATGTGTTTTGTTGATTATTACTATGCGAAGTTAGAAAGAATGTTAAGACCACTCATTTGTTTTTGTAATATAGTTTGTCATGAGGAAATATTTGGGGTGATGGCAGTGTTGCAAAAATATTTTTAAAGGATACAACTTATTATGTGTTTGATCCCATATGCAAAGAATACCTATGTGTATGAATTATATATGCATTGAATGAGTCATGCAAACCAGAATGAAAGGGAAATTTGAAAGAATGGTTATTTGAAGTTTCAGTTTAAATAGTGTTATACACAGGAATCCCTTTTGTGGCCACTTCGTGGAACCCTGTTTATTTAAAATGTACTGGTGTTAATATCGTGGACCACATTTTGTCCATTCCTTGATTGTTGGTTGTGATTATTGTGATGTTGTGTCTCCTCGACTCTATTGTGTGCAAGTTGTGTTATTACTGTTGAATTTTTATTGGGAAATAAATTATGAAATGATTACTATGCAATGAAATTTCTAAATGCAAATGAGAAGCCTTGAAGTGAAACTCTAGTTCTAGATTTTTGGAAACAGAGTGTTGAATTTTAATTTTGAAATAGTAAAGGGATTCGAATTTTAATTGACGTTGAAGATGGAATTGTTTGATATATTAGAACAATATCCATCAGAATCCCTTCCATTATACCATTTTATGCAAAACACACTCCCCTCATTATCCCAACTACATTTTTTCACTCGTTTTGTGGTACTCATTTTTAAGAAAGGTCTATATGAAAATGAAGAAGAAATGATATGGAAGTTAATTGATGATTGGTATTCTGGGATATGTTTAGATACACAGTTGATTTTTTTTGTTGATTACTTGAATAGTATTGGTAAATATTTCCCCCTCCATGATATCATTTTACGCTAAATACAATGCCTCCATACTCCCAATGACCCTATCAATTCCTTGTTCATGTGGCAATTAATAAATGGCATTTTTATGGATGGATTGCATGCATCATGTAGTAAATTATAGATCCAACTCTTGATTTATTTAAGTGAAGTTTCATGTATGGGTTATTAATAACTTCATGACTGAATAATTATTGTTACATGATGATATTTTTAAGCATGGGAAGTAATGGTCGAAATAACAGAGGCAATGGTAATTGGAATCGAGGCCATAGGAGGCCTCGATTTTGTATTCACTTTGATGTTGATCCGCAAGAGTTGAACCAGTTTTTTCAAGTTGGGTTCTTTAATTTGGTTTGCTACGGGATATTGCATCCTCAACCTGAAAGCCCCCATTTTCAACAACCTCATAGTTTTCCCAACATTCATGTTCCCCCACATGTGTTGATGCAACCTAAACCTCCCGAAAATGACAGTTGGAAAGAAATTGTCAATCAACCTGCTTCTCACCATCATGGTTGTCCTATTGTCTCATTGCCATTATGGCCACCACCACCTCTAATTAATCCTAAATCACAAATTTCCCATGTTGTTTCAACAACGTAGTCTTTGCATGCCAGCAAGAGACTCAAAACTGACATCCCGCAACATGTGCTAGATAACGGAAAAGCAACAACTTCCCCCTCCAATCCATCCAAAGAGTCTTCTAAATCTTTTTCTTCACATCTCCACCTAAAAGATGAATGCTCCCATGTGATCAACAAAATACATCCCCGGGGGTCTAACCAACCAATGGCTACCCCAAAAAAGTCAAGAGGAGACAACAGTGAGAAGAGGAAATATGCCTCACACAATAAATATGGATTTTAATGATTTTTATGTGATTCAATGATGAAGACAGTGTTTCATGATTTTCAACATATTTTGGACAACAAGTTTTTTTTGGATATTTTTTGTGGATAACATGGATATATTATTTTTTGGGGATATGGTCTTAAATTTTGTTGATATATAAATATTCGACTTAAATTATATCCATGCAAGATACAAGAGTGTTATATGATCCAAATGATTAATTTTGTATTTTATATTTGATGATTGGAAAAGAGAATTATGGGAGTCACAAGGGGTCCCACCTATTTAGTTTTTATTAATTAGACCTTTATTTATATATTATTATTAATTATTTCTTCCCAAACTAATCAATTAAGTTAATTTGACTTAAATAAAGAAAGTAGTTGAACTACCTCAACTTATTGAGAAAGAATAAAGGTTCAATGAGAGGAAGAGACAAGGGGAGAATAGAAAGGGAACTACAACACTATTTTTTTCTCTCTAGTTAGTGAGATAGCTTCAGTTTTCATTCATTTCTGAGTTTACTTGAAATCCTAATCCTTTTGATGAAAACAGGGTCTTATTGAAGGCAACAAGATTCAAAACTAAATCATACATTTCAGTAGTTTGTTTTAAAGGTGTTTGACTTATCCTTGATAGTTTGTGTATTCTTGTTTGTTTATGAATTAATTTCCATGGTTGATAAAGAATATCTTGAAGAGTCAAGTGGCAGCATTTTGTAGCAAGTTGATCCAGATCATTAGTTTCAGTTTTATTTCACTATCATGGTATTTTTGTATGGTGCCCATCGGAGACTTATAAATCTAACTTTGGTTCATACCCTCGCAGGGGTTTGTAAAAGAGAAATCAGTTTTGTATCTCAAAATGAAATAAATCAGATTATTGTTCTGTCTCATACATGTTTTTTCATGATCTGGTTCTTCCTTTCTCTTTTGTCTCCATGTTTACTTCAATGTAAAATATGTATACATTCACCTAGCTTTGTTTAAATTTTTATTTTTACATTGTTACAAATATAAATCATAAAATCATCCTTGATCCTTTGTAATTGATACTTGTGGATTGAGTGAAATTTTTTAGCCTATAAAACCAAGGTGACATTCCCAACTATCTTTTCCTAGCCAAGAAAGATTTGAAAATGATTGAGTAAGGTATTCCATACCTTTTCCTCAACAACTAGGTCATTTGGTCTTTTATCTTCTGGAATTTTACTCAGGGTTTTATTGAACCTAAGATTAAAATCTCGTATTCTTTCATTTTTCCTCAAACCAATTTGGGTGAAATTAGTGAGAAGGGTATGATAATCAATTGGAGGGGAGAACATAGTTATGAACATGGCCCCAAGGTCATTAAATGAGCGAATTGATCTATTGGTTAATGTCATATAACATGCATACGCTCTTCCTAATAAGGTTTACAGGAATAACCTTACCATGGCATCATCATACTCAACATGATGAAAACCGCAAACATCAAGAAATAAGTGAAGATGCCTCTTTGCATCGATTGTCCCTTCTCCAGAAAATTCCTTTAAGGTACCCTTAGGGAGAATAGGGAGATCATGTTGCTCACCTAGAATATTCAAAGGGGAACCTCTTATTCTTCTTCGATTTTCAAACCTTAGGTTTTCTTTATTTCTTATTACATCTCTTCCACCTCCTTATCTCTCCTCATGTGGTTCTTCCTGTGGTTGTTCATTTCTTTCTACCATATCCGAAGAGATTCCAGGAATATTATTTTCACTTCTCATAATACAGAGTTGCTTACTTTTACTTCTGGTAATGGGTCCCTTGTCTTTGTCCAGCTTCAGTCTCAACCTTGTCCTTTTGCTACTCTATCTAGCCTTCAGTTTCTTTGGTCTTTTCATTTGTCTCTCTTTTTTCTTCGGAGGATTTCTCTTTCTTCTTCACAGACTAAAACCTGGTAGGAAATTTCCAATTATTCTCGGGTCTCGGCCGTTGTTATTACCAGATTGTATAGATAATGTGCGATGCTTCATTGATTATTCAATCCGAATTCCAAGTGGGGTTGATCCGCTTGGGGAAAAGTCATATATTTTTTCCAAAAAAGCTAAACCAAATTCCAAATTTCAGTTCATTCCCCAGTATGGTTGCCAAAAATGTTGACTCTTGAATCCGTTAGTACCGAAACGACAACCTCACAAGGATGTAAATATCCCTAAATTTTGTTAGGACTGTAGATTTTCAGAATATGAGACTTTGTAGAAGTCTGTTGTGGTAATCAAAGAAATATAAATATTGCAAGAAAAATAAAAGTAAAATGTTTTTTTTTTTTATATATTTAGAGAAAGTTCCTAAGAAATGACTAGGGACCACACACTTCATACATTTAAAACAGATAAGAAAAGTTTCCTTACATCCATCATAGTTAAACTAAATATTTATGATCACATAAAATAAAAATGAGATGATTCACATGCATAAGAGAACTTTAACAGAGTGAAAACATGGGAAGTTTAAATAAATATAATGATAGATCAATCTCAAATACTTTATACTCAAAACTCATAGTTACAAAGCACAGTTGAAACTAATCCCGAAGTAGCTCTCTTCAAATTTCTTAAAAATATATAGTCTATAACACATTCTTCGAAATTTAAAATGTGTTTGTCCTAAGGACTGGGATTGGGTCTCCCGCAGACCACAAAGAAAATATAAACAATAAATAATCTTGCAGAAGGAGGATGATGGGTGTTGAGAGAACAGAAATACCTGGAAAGAAGAAAAGAGAAGTTATCAGACTTCGATTAAACATTTCTAGTCAAAGAAGCGGAGTAACTGGATGAAGTAATTGATAAAGAAAGAAATATGTGATCAGCATAAACTTACTATGATGGTCTCTCATGTATTTACTTGCTTGTTGGTGTCCTTTTATTGTCTTCATTAATTTTTACAGGAACCGTCTCAACTGTTTCTTGCCCCTTGTCGGTCAATTTGTCGATTTATTTCTTGAACCATTATTCAATATAATTTTTCATTGGTGCCACGTTTATCTCATGTCGGATTTTGATGTTGAACAAATTTCCCTCCAAGTCTCATAAATCAAGGGAAATACCATGTAATTCTTCTTTAATATCTTGATTCTTCATGGAGTAGTCCACTAGCCAATTGTCTATGTTGTTTTCATTATATTCAAGTATACCATAAAACTTTTCAACTGATAACCCTTTAAAAATCTCAACTTGTTCGTCAAACTGTTGCTTTGTTAGGAACATTGAGTTGATGATTAACTTGGGGTCTTGTATTTTGTTAGTGCTTCTGGATAGGTCTCTCTTCGTGAGCCTCTTGAATATTTCTTCCCTCTTTGATATAGATTGGTTGCACACTTGAACAATATTATGCAATTTTTAATCTTTTTTTTCCATCACGCATTCAACTGTTTTATCTGACTTGAGGAGGGTATATCCTCCTCTCATATCCTTAGTTTTGTCATGTTAGAAACCTTGTTTCCAAAGGGTAGTAAAGCATCAAGGTAAAACCATTCTTCATTTTTCAGGTCATCTTGCAAATATTCATGGAAGGCATGTGCCCTCGAACCAAAAGAAATGATGTTTTTCGAAACTTCCCATGCATCTGTGATCAATGCCATTATTTTCTTAATATTTCTTTCCACATAGCTCATGGATGATGTAAGTAGGCTTGAGTATCCTTTTAATTCAACAACGGGTGTGGTGGGTCTAATTATTGATAAAGGACTGGCAATAAGTGGAAGAGGCATTAAAGCGTCTTCCAGTTCCTTGATCCTTTCTTCCAACTTCGTGTTTTCTTCTTCTAAACCACCAATGGAGTCATCCAGAGCATCTTCGGGTTCTCTATGAATTCTAGAAATTTTTTAAGGTCGTAAATCCTTTAGGTCAACCTCTGAATGAGATTTTCCTTTCTTATTTTTCATATAAATCAAATTTCCCCAATCGAAAATAGCTTTCTCTTTAACTATAAAATATAAAATATAAAGAATCATGTGGGAAATGGTGGCAGTGCTTTCTTGGCATTTCATCATGGTAAACAACCAATAGATTTCCCGAAAGGGGTTTTTGAACAAGTCGACCTGAATCCTGGTTATGTGCTATGGGACAATTGTGAGATTCTCCAAATACTCAGGCAAGAGGTCCAGTCCATTGTCATGTTTTTTCAAAAAATATCTGCAATCCTCTCCTTTGAAGGTAAGTGTTGGCTCAGGGAGATTCAACATATTATGAAACACTTGCAGTGAAAGAGAGATGGGGGAACAATCCTAGAGTTGTATGATTCGCTGACTCGGTACGTATTTCTCAATTCACCATGCAACCAACTCTTTGCAGTTGAATACCTCAGGGACACACACTGCACGAGAAATTTCGGATGTCCATATTATATATTTATGTGCGGGAGGGGATGAGTAATATGAGTATGCTCTGGACCACCGAAAGTTCT
>JZKD02S1733710.1:0-11960 GCA_000966675.3 Picea glauca | reverse complement strand
CTTATAATCAAGCGATTTCCACCAAATGGCAGCATCACCTTGCAATTTGAGATCTACCCAATGGGGCCAATTCTCTTCCCATGCTGACTTTCTTTATTTAATGAATGTTTCAATACTAGGGCCATCACATTTCCCTATAAAATACATCTTGCTCTGATACCAATTGTTAAGTATCTGAATAGATATACAAATGTAATCACCACAAATACTGAATACACAATAGATCCACAAAAAAGATAGAAGAAACACACTTTATTATTACCAAACCCTTGAGGTAGGGCAACATCATACAATGGATCCTATTATGGAAGGGATCCTCTCTTGTTCACTTGCCTCTTCGAGGGGGCATCCTCATATTGAACTATAACTCACAATACAATAATTCTCTCCATGTCCCATTACATTGCTTGAACCTTTTCATATAGTGCTACCATCACCTAAGAACATTCTAGAGGAGGAATCTTCTAGAAGTAGAACCTTATAATAAGTCATCTTACATTTATTATATCTAACTACACATTTATTATATCTAACTACCATAGTGAGCTTATTTAACAATATAGTGGACCTAGTCCACCTTACATTGAATGGCCTCCACTATTATCACTATGGGCCCCCACTACTACCTCTCTAGCTACCTAACATAGGGTCACCATGGGGACTAAGTTTGAGCCTACCTCAGCCATAGAGAAATCAAAATACTTCAACAAAATGGATGAATCTTATGGGATATTGTTCATGGCTATCTCTTTGGATCTCCTCTTCCATGTTGATACTTGCAAGAATATTAATGATGTTTGGACAAAGTTGAAGGATTTTCTAAGCAAGCAAGACAAAATAAGAGGTATTCAACTGAAGAATGATCTACATGCATTGAATCTAAGATATTTAGAGACCCTACAGGACTACTTCTGTAAGTTTCAAAATTTTATTTCTCGTGTTAGGGCTTGTGGAATTGATAAGAAAAATGAATAGTTAATCTTTTCAATTCTAACCAAACTAGGACCATAATATTATGTATACACTTATTCTTTTCATACTTCCAAGTTATATACTGGGTCTACATGGAAGATGCCATGCCTGTATGAGTTCATGGAGTCACTTATCCATGAATAGAAAAATATCATCTATATAGGGGCACTCAAGAGTTCCAAGCCTCATGCGCTTACAACTCAAGGAAGTTCAAATAATAATAAGCATAAGAGAAAGGATAAGAAGGACCAAGAGAACAAGAATGAAGGTAAACAAAAGTCCACAGATGAGATTTTGAGTTCCAAGGAATCAAATAGAAAGAAGGAGAATATCGAGTGTTCCTACTATGAGAAGGGGTTCCATCCTGAAAGTTATTGCATGAAAAATACCATAGATCTCATAGCACAATCACTTTAGCAACATCACCTTGAGGATTGTATTCTAGATAATCCAAGGAAGAATCCATTGAACAAGCCATCATCGGAAAGAGTTAGTGATCATGAATTACTTTCTATTTCATCTTCCCATAATGCTTGGGTGATTTATTTAAGGGATACCCATCACATGGCCTCATCGAATAGAATTTTCTCATACTTGGCAACTTGTTTCGGACCATCGATCTTCATGGGAGATGATTCTCCTGTTGAGTTGTGCAGTAGGGGTGAGTTTATATAGACCATGGATTCTTTCAATATGTACTTCATGTTATGAAGCTTTCAATGAATCTCCTCTCCATCTATCAAATCACTCATTCAGATTCAGGGAATAAGTTAGAGTTCACTTCGGACTTGGTTATTATTTTCGACTTATCAAATGGTTCAAAAATTGTTGTTGGTGAGGTTAATCACCATTCAATGTTGTACACCTTCTCTCACTTCACTCATAAATATGAATACATATCTCTTCTAACACATGCTAATGAAGAGTATAGGTTGTGGAATGAAAGGCTTGGGCATCTGAATTTTAAATATTTAGATAAACTTAGTAAAGGTGGAATGGTAGACGGATTACCCCACATTCAATACACATATGAAGTTTTCTAGGGCTGCATTATAGGAAAACATCCTGAGCAGAATTTCAACATAGGTAAAGAATGGAGGGCATCATCACTTCTAGGTCTAGTTCACAGTGACATTATAGGTCCTTTGCCACTCCCATTGATTAGTAAAGATAAGTATGTTCTTACTTTCATTGATTATTTTTTGAGATATGCATGGGTATACTTTCTCAAGTTAAAATCTGAGGTCTTTGAGTGTCTTAAAGTTTCGAGCATCTAGTTGAGAACCAAACAAGGAAAAGGATTAAGAAACTTCATACAAAAAATGGAGGAGGGTATGTGAATAATGATGTTGAGAATATTTGTTTAGAATCGGGTATAGAGTTGCAGCACATAGTTCCATATACTCCACAGCAGAATGGGGTAGCGGAGAGAAAGAACATGACATTGAAAGAGATGACCAACTGTATGTTGCAAGCTAGAGAACTACCTCCAAAGTTATGGGATGAACTTATCAACTATGCAGCCTACATTCAAAATAGAATTCCTCATAAATCATTCAAGGGAGTAGCTCCATATGAGGCTTGGAGTGGGAAGAAACCAGAAGTTACTCACTTCAAAATTTATGGTTCGCGTGCATGGGCTAGGATCCCTTCTAGTAGGTGGAAAGCTATGGAAGCTTAGAGTAAGGAGTGTATTTGTGTTGGATATCAAGATGGATTGAAGGGATGTAATCTATTAGATAATACTTCATATACCTTATTAATTCATATGAGTGTTAAGTTTGAATAGGTTCCTTCACAGGTACTTCCAGAGCAGTCCACACCTTCATCTCCACTGCCACTAGTTTTGGAACTTCATGAGACTTCTTCCAATCATATTTCTGATCAACTCTTTGAATTTGATATCTCTAATATTTCTTATCATAAAAAATAGGTTTTAGGTCCATATAATCTACTACAATGGGCACAGTAGACTCTTCAGGAAGAAGCTGATCTAGTGGGTGATCTCATCGATCCACGAAGAACCAGATCTCAACTTGTGGAGCCTCTGCAAGACCTTACTTCCAAAAAGCCTTTGATGCCTATTTATTGATATATGGTACTTGGATCAGACCCTCGGTATTATGCATAGGATTAAGGTAGCCCCCATTGGGAGGAAGATATGAAAGAGGAGTACAATTCCCTGATGGAGAACAACACATGAGAGTTGGTTCCTCTAACTTCCAATAGGAAGCTTGTTATATGTAAGTGGAATTTCAAGATAAAGAGGGATGATAATGGATACATTACAAAGTATAATTCTTGGTTAGTAGATAAATGTTTCTCATAGTTACAAGGAATTGACTATGAGGATACTTTTGCACCAGTTGACAAGATTGATTCCATTCGGTTATCTCTAGCTATTCTAGCAGCTAGAAAGTAGTAGGTACACCATATGGATGCGAAGAATGCATTCATACATGGAGATATTAATGAGAAGATATATACGGAGAAGCTAGAGGGGTATGTTCATGATCCATCATTAGTTTTAATATTGAGGAAGTCATTGTACAGACTCAAACAAGCACCTCATGCATGGTATGCTAAAATGGACTCTTATCTTCTCTCTAGAGGTTTTCTTAGATGTAGATCATATCGTAATGTGTATATGATGAGGAACACATATTCCATTCTACGGATAGTTCTATATGTTTATGATTTACTCATCACAAGGATATTATACTCCTCAATTGTTGCAGTGAAGACTACTTTGCATGATAGGTTTTCTATGACAGATATGGGATAGTTACATTACTTTCTTAGTCTTGAAATCAGCCAAAATGATTCAGGAATCAAATAGTCTCAATCCAAGGATGTCATAGATATATTTGACAGGTTTCATATGACAGACTGCAAGCTATCTCCAACACCCTTTCAGTCAAGGGTTAGACTAGATGATGTATGTGCATAACCTTTGGTTGATTGTACTAGATATAAATAAATGGTGGGGAGTCTTCTCTACCTTGCACACTCTCGACTGGGCCTCTCTTATGCAATTGGATTAGTTTCCAGGTACATCTAGGAGCCTCATGATCTTCATTGGAAGGAAGCAAAGTGGATTCTTAGATATGTCAAGGGGACTAATAGATTCGTTATACACTATGCAACAAGATATTACTTAGATATTGTTGGTTACACAGACTTAGATTGGACAGGAGATAGCACTAATCGCAAGTACACTTCAGGATATGTCCTCTACCTTGGATCATGACCTATTAATTTGTCAAGTAAGAAGTAATCAGCAATTTTTTTATCATCAGCAGAGGTAGAGTATCGGGGTGCAATGAATGTTATTACTCGAGATATTTGGTTGCAACACTTTCTTATAGAGTTGGGAGTTCATTTTCATCATCTGACAGTTATATGGTGTGATAATCATAGTACTATCAAGTTGTGTAAATACTCAGTTCATAGATAGCATACCAAGCACATCGAGGTTCATATGCACTTTATTCGAGGACAAATTTAGGATGGTTTCATTGATATTCAATTATCTCCATCTTCAGAGCAGGTGGTAGACATCTCCACCAAGTCTTTCACCAAATAGAAGTTTGTCTCATTGAGGGAAATTCTAGGACTGAGGGATACATTAGCCTAGTAGTTGAACATGTTGTCATTCTTCTTTTGTTAGAATCATATTTTGAGGGGGGTTTGTTCCCATTGGGTTTTCCCTCTTTACCTCACTTTTGTTCAGTTTTTATGCATTTATACTTGTACATGGGTACCTAACATGGCTTCATATTGTCAGGACTCATCATTATGAATTCCCTAGTTGTGTTTTAGGGGGGGTTTTGGGGTACATGCTCAACTGCATACTTAGTGACATACTCATTTTTTCCATTTTTCCTACTATCTAAGAGGATTGTTACTTATAGCATGTCTATTTATAGTAGGTCTATTTTTAATCGATGGTTGTCTATATGTAATACCATGTGAAAATAACTTGGGTTTACAAAACCATGGGCTCATAAACCACCATTAAGAAAATTATTTCTTTTTAGGGGAAGAGCGTTATTTCCTTAATTTTACCCATCTTATTCTTGGGGTTAACCCATTCCACTTATTTATCTATTTTTAGTGACTTTCCATATTTATGAAATTCTCTCTCAAATTAGGACTTTAGTTCCATTCTTGGACTTTAGTCTTATTCTAGGAGATTTTTTCTATTATGGAATGCGTGTTGAATTCATGTAGATTTCTCATTGAGTTCACACCTATATTTTTAACATTTACTTGTTATTAACAACTTTTGACTTTAGTTAATTGTTGCTAGTAGGAGTGGTTGTTTTGTTACCTTGAGCATGCACATGGAAACCTCAACCTAGTGTTCATTACTCCTATTGTGGAGATTCTTATATATTGTACTCATGATCAAAGATTAATGCAATGTGATTCAAGTTTGTTTCTTAGTCTCTTATGTGTGAAAATTGATTCTATTTTTCTCTCTCCTCTCTTTCTTTTGCAATTAATCAGTGTAGTATTTCCTACTCACAATTAGGTCTTGGAGTGTGGTTCAATACTACAATATCAAAGTACCTCGAGTAAAAAATTTAAAATCATATTTTCAAAATTAGATGCGTGGCACACTGTACAAGTTAGTTCTTGGGAAGAGGCAAAAAATAGCAAGCTTTGGGAAAGTTACAATAAATTTCATTTGGAAATTCAAATTTTGGTCAAACCTGGTGAAGGAAGAAGTAGCAAGAATACTTGGTGAAGGTAATTTGAATGTTATCATCTTTTGAAGAACTTATTTATACTAGATAATAAATTGTAACTTGAAGTTTGGTTCCACTCAAACAAAAATATTGGTGTCTCTTGCTACGTTGGTGCTTAGCGGTGGGTATCAGTGTGTATGAAGATCTGTAAAAGTAGGTGTGTGCCTACCAGGGTTTGTACAAGTGGAGAATGGTGTCTCGGGTATAATGGTGTCTAAAAAAAAATTTAAGAGTAGGTT
Organism: Picea glauca; assembly: GCA_000966675.3. NCBI lineage: Eukaryota > Viridiplantae > Streptophyta > Pinopsida > Pinales > Pinaceae > Picea > Picea glauca. The sequence continues at coordinate 5,995 of JZKD02S1733710.1, read as the reverse complement.
TGTGCCTACTAGGGTTTGTATCAATGGGGATTGGTGTCTCTAGTAGGTTGGTGTCAACAAATATTTGTAACAATAGGTTGGTGCTTACAAAGAATTATAAAAATAAGTTTTTTGGTTTTATCCTGAAAGAGTTTCCATGTAAATCTTGTGTTCCATGTTTTGTATTTAATATATCTCATATGTGATGGTTTCCCTATGGTTGAAGAATGTTTGAAAAAGTAAAAAAATCATCTTATACTGATTCACCACCACCCTCCTTTCTCAGTATAGGTGTGTGCTCAACAATTGTGATGTTGATGCTCTTGTCAATTCCACTCCATTATTAAGTGATGATGATAATAAGTTCCCATATACACCAATTAATCTTCCATTAGGTTGGCCAAGGACTATTCCCAAGTGGGATATCTCCACCATTTTGTATCCAATGAAGTTTATCTCTAGTCCTTTCAAGGATTCTTGAGAATTTTCATCTCCATATCAAGCCCTTGTTATTAAGTGTGTTGAATTTCCTACATAGGTTAAGGACCTTCCCCAAAATCACTTTGGAGTATGGTTTCTAGTATTGATGATCTCAATGGGTTATTAAGTGTGCAATATGGCATTCAAGGGGGGTGATGCCCTTGTTCAATGTTAAAGCGGGGAGTAAATCATGTGATGTAATGCTTTCTTTAAGTTCCCTCTATTCAACTAAAGGGGGGTGTTGGAATTATGGGTGTACTCTTCACATGTGGCTATGATAGATTCATGTGTATCATTAATGTATTTGATCATGGTTTAGGGTATCATTTGATCATTTATTATTGTTTATTGTATTACTTGGGAGTGGTTAAATTCAACCTAGTCAAACTTTAGTAGGGAGTGTCCTACTTGATTTGTATATAAATGTTATCTTTTGGGATTCCTATAAAAGTGTTTACACCATGATTAGGGGTACCTATAGATATGTGAAGTGTGTGGTGTTATTCCGACCTTTGGTTTTATTTTAGTGGAACTACACATTGGAGATTGTTCACTCATGGATTGCTAGAACTTAACTTGATGCTTATGTAGAGCACTTATGATATTGGTATCCTATGTGGCATGGTGGAATTATTTATGAGGTGCACATGGAGGGATTGGTTGTTTTCTTAGGAGGAGAACCTATATGCAGTAGGAGCATTGGTGCATTTAGGAGGAGGGTGTTCAACCTGAAGTAGCACGTGACCATCAAAGTGTTTCATTCAGATAATGTAGGTGAGTATATCTCCATGAAATTTGATTCTTTTTATAGGAAAGAAAAGATCAAGGAGGAGGTGACAGTATCATGCAACCCATAGTGGAATGGGGTTGCTAGGAGGAAGAATGGGTTTATTGTTGAAATTATTAAGTCTTTGATTCATGACATGGATTTACCCATATGTATTTGGGTAGAGACTCGTAATATATCCTTGTATACACTAGACAAGAGTTTTCACAAGATCTTGAAGGACAATACATTAAAGTAGGCATTCACTACTGTGAAACTAGAGATATGATGTTTTCATGTATTTGGTAGTCCAATTTATATTCATGCCCCTAAAAAGAATAGGACTAAGTTGTAACCCTCAAGTATCTTGGGTATTTAATTCGATACATCAAGACTTATGATTACAAGATCTAAATTTAGGTACAATGGAAAATCATGGTGATATGAGATGTGAATTTTGATGGAGATATATGGTACTCTAGATCATAGGTATCCCCTTCAATGATTTAAAGGGATGAGGAGGTTATTGTTTCAAAATATGATTCAAAGGTAAGAAAATGGGTAGATACAATGGAGATATCAAGAAAAGATACATCCTTAACCTAGTTCAATTCAAAGGAAGCCAAAATGGATTACTCAAGACATTGTAGGATGCAAAAGTGTATGTAGGAGCACCAAGACCTTCAATGAGGATGAATATACCTCCTAGGAAATATGCTAACCAAATTGAATTAGACACTTCCATTTGTGATCCTTCCAATGATTTTGAGGAAGTGAGACATGATTCTCTAATTAAGAAGAAAGATGTTTGAGTTACAATGCCTTTCTAGGGGTCAAATATTAATTTCGAAAATATAGTAGATTTAAACTTACAGATGACAAGTATAACTGAGATTCTAAGATAGAACATTGGTGTTGGTGAAACACTTTCCTCGTAAAAAGGGAGTTTTATCATTTTGGTTACTCCAAAAGTGTTTACACCATGCTTGAGGGTGCTTCACATGATGTTAAGTGTATGGTGTGATTCCTACCTTTGGTTGTATCATAGTGGGTGTACACATTGGAGATAATTTACTCATGGATTTCTAGACCTTGACTTGATTCTTATATGGCACATTTCCTTATAAGGTTGGTATCCTATATGGCAGCGTGACATTATTCATAAGGTGCACATGGAGGGATTGGTTTCATACATGGGGAGGAGATACCTATATCGAGGAGGAGTGTTATGGATTTAAGGAGGAAAGCATGTATCCCTGCATAGCATGGGACCACATTTTTGCTTGATTTGAGACTTTTGTTTGACTTGATGATGCTTGGGTTAAGGAGAAATCATGGAGGTGTGGTGGAAATTGGAGCACAACTTAGGAGGTAGAAATTGGAGCATTGGATAAATTTGGAGGAGAGGTTTTGACATTGTCTTATAAAGCACTCACCTTAGGGCCATTTCTTGATGTACATGCTTACCTTGGAGTTTGACATGTTCCATGGCCTTAGAATTGGAATGATTCACATGTGGACTTGGTTAGTGGTTAGTTAGGTCAGTCAAGGTAATTGTTTGTGGATCTTGACCACTTCACTATTGTTTCCCTCCCCCGCCTATTCTATATAAAGAGATGAGAGAATATTTATTTGTATCATATTGTCTTACAGCATGAGAGAGTTCACTATATCACTTGTATCTTGAATATGAACGTTTCTTGAGTATTTATACTTGTATTTATGCAAGGGTTGAAGGAACTAGGGCTTATGAGGGGTAAAACCTAGAAGAGAATAGAAGTTCTAGGATTTTATTCCTTCTATGAGGAGGACCTGGGGTTTGTGGCAAAGAAATCCTAGAGGAGACTTGGAATGTGTTTCTTGGAGAGCTTATGTAAGACAATCTTGGTGAAAGATAAAGGGTGGACTTGTTAGAAATAATGCTAGCTTGTGATTCATTTTTTCTAGTTAGGTAGTTTAGTGGGATGTCTTGCTAGGTCTTTGCATTGTTGGTTAGAATTTGTTATTGATGGTGGATTCCCTAGCTAGGGCTTGGAGAGAACTAAAAATTCATAGCCTCTTATAGGCTCGAGGAACTATCTTGTACCAAATTGTAGTGAGTTATTGGTATGTACTTGTAACTTCATTCTCATGTATATATGAATTACATTCTACTATGCAAACAATGTACTTGCATCTTTAATTTTAAACTTATAATCTCATGGTGAATGAGTAGTTTCTAAGGTTCTTTGGTATTGTTGATGCTTGAATCCATTAGGACCGAAACAACAACCTCACGAGGATGTAAATCCCCTGCATTTTTATAGAGTTGGTACTCCTCTTTAGATCTTCTTGGGAATTCTAGATATTTTAGAATGTGGAACTTGAAAGAAGTTCGTTTTAGTAATTCAACAAAATATAAATATTGCAAGAAAATAAAAGGAAAATGTTTTTTTTTCTTTTTTGTTTTAAAAGAAAGTTCCTGAGAAGGACCAGGAACCGAGCACATTTACACATTTAAATCAAATAAGCAAAATATCCTCACATCCATCATAGTTTGATTAAATATTTATGATCACATAAAAATAAAAAGATGGTCTGCATGCATAAGAGAATTTTAACAGAGTGAACATGGGAAAATCAAACAAAGAAAATGATATATCAACCTCAAATACTTTGTATTCAAAAATCTGGGTTAATAACTACAATCGAGATTGTTCCCGAAATAGCTCTCTTGAAATTTCTAAAAAATATATAGTTTATTACATATTCTTTGAAATTTAAAATGTGTTTGTCTTAAACACTGGGATTGGGGCTCCCGTGGACCATAAATAAAATATACACAAGAATGAAACTTGTAGAAGGAAGATGGTAGGTGGTAAAGAGTAGCTAGACCTGGTAAGAAGAAAAGATTTATCAATCTTTGGCTAAACCTTTCTAGTGAAAGAGGTGGAATAACTAGATGAAGGACTTGATAAAGAAAAGAAGGATGTGATCATCATAAACTTACTATGATGGTATCTAATGTCTTCACTTGCTTGCTAATGTCCTTTTATTGTCTTCATTAATGGTTACAGGAATTGTCTCAATTGTTTCTTTCCCCTCGGTGGTCAATTTTTCGATAGATTTGTTAATCCATTCTTCAATATAACTTTTCATTGGTGCCACGTTGATTTCATGTCAGATTTTGATGTTGAACAGCTCGCCCTCCAAGTATCTCATATCAAGGGAATGCCATGTAATGATTCTTCAGTGTCCTGATTTTTCATGGAGTAGTCCACTAGCCAATTATTTATTTCATCCTCATCATATTCAAGTATACCATAGAAATTTTCAACTGACAACCCTTTAAATATATCAACTTGCTCATCAAATTGTTGCTTTGTTAGGAACAACTAGTTGAAGATCAATTTGGGATCTTGGACTTCGTTAGTGCTTCTAGCTAGGTCCACCTCCATGGGCGTTTTGAATAATTCTTCCCTCCTTGATAAGGATTGGCATCATGTTTGAACAATGTTATTCAAGTTTTTTATCTTTTCTTTCCAGCACACATTCAATGGTTTGATCTGACTTAGAGAGGGAAGATCCTTCTCTCTCCTCCTTAGTTTTATCATGTTGGAAACTTTAATACCGAAGGGTACCACAACATCAAGGTAAAAACCTTCTTCATTATTTAGGTCGTATTGCAAATAATCATGGAAGGTATATGCCCTCGAGCTAAAAGAAACCATGTTTTTCGAAATTTCCCAAGCTTATGTGATCAATGCCATTCTTTTCTTGATATTTCTCTCCACATAGCTCTTGGATAATGTAAGTAAGCTTGAGGATCCTTTTAATTTATCATCGGGTGTGATGGGTCCAATGATTGTCAAAGGAATGGAAATAAGTGGAAGAGGCATTAAGGTCTCCTCAAGTTCCTTGATCCTTTCTCTTAACTTTGTGTTTTCCTCTTCAAGACCACCAATGGAGTCATACAATGCATCGTCGGTTTCTCTATGAATTCTAGAAATATGGGAAGGTCGCATATCTCTTAGGTTAACCTCTGAATGAGATTTTCCTTTCTTATTCTTCTCGTCACTTTTCTCAATAATTAATTTATTGGATTCCCTATCAGAGACAGGACTCTGAAAAAAAAATGACTCTTCTTCATTGAAGGTCTCATTCTCAATGATTTCAAATGATGGATTATTGTGGGTCGTGTTCCCTGACTGATCCAGTGGGGGAAACATTTTTTCAATGTCCACCTCAAGCTCCATGTCTTCAAGGGAGAAGATATTGATGTCACTCTCTATGCACTGGTCTTCTTCCTCTTGCACGACATTTTTCCTCTTTTTTCTTAGAGGAAGATTGTGCAAGCTCTCAATTTTTCCTGGAGGGGGATTCTTTTCTCCTTCATCGCCTGAACTATTGTTGGTCACTTTTATACATGGGTGGGTCACTGGAGCATTGCTCCGAGATGTTGTAATATTAGGATTAGCAGTTGGGGACTGGCAACTCTTCTCGTTGGGACCCTTTCCTTTCTACTTGAAAAATTCATTGGTACTGAGTACCATTTCCAAGTCACCAGCATTGTGAATAGGAGCGCCTAAGTTATTATTTTCTTCTTCACTTAGAACAATATGTTGAATCCCACTGCTAACGTATGTTCCACAAAAATTTTGTTAGGGTCAAACCCCTTTATCCTTTCAACATATTTGAGATTTAGATTGTGGAAGTGGTTTGCAAATTCATCGATTTTGTTTATATTTCTGAATATAAAGTCCCCAATTTTCCAAGGCAAGGGTATGAATT
>JZKD02S1733699.1:87147-118261 GCA_000966675.3 Picea glauca | reverse complement strand
AATATGTCAAATATTAAAGCCTCATAAGAATTAACTTCTATTTTAAATCAACAAAGGAATCCAAAGTTGAAAGATGGCTTGGGATATGAAGAAGGATCAAGTAGTGATCATCCAAGTAATATAGAACCCATCAAGTTTGTCAAATCTACAATCACTGACAACAACCACTCTGCAGAAACAAACAAAGAAAATCAGCCACCAAGAAGGAATGAAAGAAAAAGTACCAGAACTGAATTTGTAGATCATAGAAACTATCAGCATGGAAGAAATCGACCCGCTCAAAGAATACTGTATTTTTCCAGGTACAAAGGATTTTTCTATGGATATTGTTTTTTCTGTTCTAACTTTGGTCACAAATCTATAACCTATTCTTTAAGATTTAGATATGAGCAATTAAGTTATTCAAGGAATAATTATCTGCCACAACAAAGATTGAGACAACCAAGCAACAAACAACCATAGACTATAAATCATGTGATGGATGGGAGAAGGACGTGGGTGAAACATAACAATAGCTATGAGCATAACAATTGTTAAGATCTATTATTCAGTGAACCTGAATGCTACAACTGCCATAACTATGGACATAACGTTGTAGACTGTCGCTTAAGGAACTATAAGCCACATTTGAATCCTATTGGTGAAAATTTCAAGATTTGGAAAAAGAAAGAAGATGACCAGTGTGGATTAGTGTTATCATTCCAAAGACAAAAGAATCCCTGGTATATTGACAATGTATGTTCCAAACATATGATTGGAGACAAAAGTAAGTTTCTAACTCTAAGTGAAAACAAATCAAGAAATGTAACTTTTGGAAACGATGCACCAGGAAAAATAAAAGGTAAAGGAATGGTAAGCCTGAGTAATGGCAAAGGAAACGCTCAAGATGTGATGTTTGTATATGGTCTAAAACATAATCTACTAAGTGTCAATACGGTTTGTGACAAAGGATGTCAAGTTGTTTTTACTTCTAAAGATTGTAAAATAAAGTCTTTGAATTCAGGACAACTAGTTGCAAAAGGGACACCTAAATTTTTATCATATAATCAAGCTTAGAAACAATGGGGCGGTAAAATATCTTCCAAAGATATCAAATCCATATGAATATGTTTGTAAACCTTGCCAGATAGGAAAGCTTACTCGAACATAGTTCAAATAAAAAAACTTTCCTTCAACAAAAAAACCTCTCCAATTAGTACATATGGATTTATGTGGACCACCAAGAAAAGAAGGTATAGGAAAAGAAAACTATTTTATGTTGATTATTGATGATTATTCTAGACTAACATGGGTTGCCTTTTTGAAGGAAAAATTTGAAGCATTTGAAAAATTCAAAGTGTTTAAGGCTCTGACTGAGAATCAAATAGGAAAAATATTTAAGGCAGTAAGGTCTGATAGAGGAGGAGAGTTTAGTTCATGGAACTTCAAAGATTTCTGTGATAAACATGGAATCAAATGAGAATACACTATTCCAAGGAATCCATAGCCAAATGGAGTAGTTGAGAGGAAGAATAGATTAGTTCAGCAGATGGAAAGATCAATGATGAATGAAAGGAATATTGCTCAGACATATAGGGTGGAAGCAATTCATATAGTTTTTCATGTCCTTAACAAATCTCATCTCAGGCCACAAAGTGACAATACCCCTTATGAACTATGGTTTGGAAGACATGCTTCAATCAAGCATTTAAACTCTTTGGGAATAAATGTTATATAGAGAATAATGATGAAAATATTGGCAAATATGATGACAGGGCTGATGAAGGTTTCTTCTTAGGTTATGCTACAAACAGTAAATGGTACATATTCTACAATAAGAGGCTGCATAAATTGGTTGATTGTATCGACATAAAAGTTGATGAAGAAATCTTGGTCAGAAATGTAAGCAGTGTTGAACCAAGCATAGAAGATATAGTTGAAGATGAAGATGAATAGGTCCACGGATAAGAAAGGGGAGAATCTGAATCAGATGAAGATATGAATACTCAGGCTAACACAAATCAACAGAAAGAAACAAAACCACCTCTCATAATTGTTAGAAAGAATCATCCTGAAAATCAGATAATTGGAGATATAAATAAAGGAGTTCAGACAAGAAGGAAATTAGTTAAAGACTGAGAACAATATCAAGTTGCTTTTCTATCTATGATTGAACCTAAAAAAAATTATGAAGCCAACAACCATGATGATTGGATTAGAGCTATGAATGAAGAGCTTGACCAGATTGAGAAGAACAACACTTGGGAGCTTGTTCCTAGACCTGAAGATAAGAATGTAATAGGTTCCAAATGGCTGTTCAAGAATAAAATGAATGAAAAAGGACAAGTTGTTAGAAATAAATCCATATTCATCTGTAAAGGGTATACATAAGTTGAAGGTCAATATTTTGATGAAATTTTTGCACCAGTGGCAAAATTGGAAGCCATCAGAATGTTTCTTGCATATTCATTTCATAAGAACTTTAAAGTTTATCAGATGGATGTTAAGTCAACATTTCTTAATGGATATCTAGAGGAAGAAGTATATATGGAGCAACCTGAAGGATTCTCATTGACAGATAATCCTGATTATGTTTGCAAGCTGAAGAAGGATTTATATGGACTGAAACAAGCACCAGGAGCTTGGTATTATAGACTAGAGAAATTTTTTCAAGACAAAGGGTTCAAGAAAGAGTTTGAGATGTCCATGATAGGAGAACTTTCATACTTTCTTGGTTTACAAGTAAATCAAAGTTTTGTAGGAATATTTATGTCTCAAGAAAAATATTTGAAAGAGATGTTGAAGAAATTTCAGATGGAATATTCTTCTCCTGTTAGTACACCTATGGTGGTTGGTTGCAAGCTCAGTAAAGATGATATTTCACCCGATGTTGATCAAAAGACATATTGATCAATGATAGGCATTCTTTTGTACATCACAACATCTTGTCCTAATATAATGCAAGTTGTTGGAATGGTAGGTCGTTATCAGTATTCTCCTAAACAAAGTCATTTAGTAGCTGTAACCAGGATATTCAAGTACTTGAAGGGAACAATGACTTATGGTTTGTGGTATCCTAGAAATCAGAACTTTCAGTTAACTGCTTATTCAGATGTTGATTGGAAAAACTATGTGGATGAGAGAAAGAGCACCAGTGGAGGAGCATTCTTCCTGGGTGACTCATTAGTAGCATGGATTAGTAAGAAGAAATGATCCATTTCCTTTTCAACTATAGAGGCAGAGTACATTGTTGTTGCTACTTGTTGCACACAAATTTTATGGATGATACAAACTCTTGTAGATTTGAAGGTAAATTATATTGATCCCATTCCACTTCACTGTGATAACACCAGTGCCATCAATCTCTCTAATAATCATATACTTCATTCAAAGTCTAAGAATATACCAATAAAATATCACTTTCTCAGAGAACAGGTTACAAACATAATTTTTCAGGTGAATTATATTCCTTCTATAGAACAGATAGTTGATATCTTTACTAAACCATTAGCAGCGACACCTTTTGTATCATCAAAAGTTAGGGGTTATATCTTCTTTTGTATAATTTGTTCACCTTGTTAGGGGGAGTATGTGATTGTCACATATTTGATACCTTTGACATGTACAACAACAGCTCAGGGGGAGCGTGTTTCTTCTTTGACATTGATTTCAAAGGGGAAGAAAAAGTGTGGTAAGCAGTGTGGTAAGGATGCTACAGTGGTATGTTTGGTTTCATGTTCAGCAGGCAGAATAGTAGTTCAGGCAAAGAGTGTAGAGTGCAGTTCCTCGGGTTCAAGGTTGCCATAAATGCCAAAGGGGGAGATTGTTGGCATACTTATAGACAGAAGGCAACATGTGCATGTTTTTAATTGATGATGAGATCATCACAATCAACAACGCAACGATGATGGCATGGTAAGGTAAATAGTGAAGAGAAACAGTGAATGATGGCATGGTAAGATCAACAATGATCGTTGGATCACCCATTCAGAGTTCCCAATGACTGCCAGATATGAATAAAGACAGGAGGAATGTGCAAAAGAGGAGAACAAATCTCAAAATTCAGATCTGAGCGCAAGGACCGACCATCATTAGATCCAGAAGAAGGAGCACGATCTTTAAGTGCAAGGAGAAGCAAGTTTACAAAGTCCTGAAAGTAGGGGGACCATCCATTATCAAAGAAGATACATGGTGAAAGATTAGAGCACGAAAAAGGATTCATTTTAGAGTTTTGCAGATCAGGAAATCCAAAGGAAGGAGGTGCTCTAACCCATCGAACTCACGATATGAAAAATCATGACAACAACCCTGGCCGTTGGAGCCGTAGGACACATGGAAAGTGATTGAAATTTTGCTGACTTGCACATTGGAGGAGTCAAAGGAGCATGGTGTGGGAACTCGTGATATGTGATATCCAGAAATAATCTAGGTCGTTAGATCAAGGATTGATTTGAACCCTTGGATTGAGGGTCGTGGACTGTTGGATGCAGACTACACGTGGCGAGAGGTCATCTTTTCCCTGATTGGAAAGTCAAAGGAAGGAGGAGCTCTATCCTTCGAAATCATGAAGCGCTCATTTGATTGGTGAGTGGTCATAGTGCATGGTCACATCGTCGAGATTTGGAGGAAGGAGCTAGTGTAGCCAAGCTCTATTTCGGTGATCACGACATGGAAAGTCGAGACCCTTCATCACAGGATTCCCAAAATCGTGAGTCGTGAAAGAGCTTTGTGGAGAAGCGCTTGGTTATGACAAGCGGTCATATAAGAGGAAGGAGATAGCTCAACAAAGCTCCATTTCAGAGTTTGTGACATGGGAGAGTCAAGACGTATCATCACAAAAGTTCTAAAATGTGAAATTTCATAGTGCCTGTTAGATTAGGCCTTGGTCACAACCAATGGTCACAAGAAGGGAAGAAGCCAGTCTAGCTAAGCACCTTTTTCGGAGTTCTGACGATCATGAAATGGAGTGTCGAGACCCTTCATCACAAGAAAGTTGAAATGCGAAATCATGAAATCAATTCTGCTTAGCGTTCGGTCACAGCCAGTGGGCATATGAGATAAACACGAGACCCTACATAATTAATCCAACGTTGCTGATTAATTGGGAATATTATCGAAGGGATACTGTTGCACTTCACAGTAAATTGATCCGTTACGATTCAGTTAGTAGAACCGAATCATGGTTCTTGGACGGTTGGCATTTAAGTTGTTGAGGCATTTTTTCCCTAGGAGATTCGAGGTGTAACTGAAGAGGTTTGTGTGAATAAAATGGAGATGCCATGACTGTGTGAAGTTGGTTGTTCTGAGTGAAGAATTAATTGAACTGTAAGAAGGGTAAAAATTACAGTATGCATAGTGTGAGATAAAACACAGAGATGATGAATAGAGAGAAGCAAGAGAAGAATTGCAAAATAGTTTGAAGCAAAGAAGAACCACAGAACATATATAAGTAGAGAAGAATTGCAGAATAGATAAAAGCATAGAATAATTGCATAACAGAGAAGAAGTGGTAAGAATTGCAACATCTATGTTGTTGGTTATTAAATCACTTATTTATTTTCAAGGAGGTTGGGTGGTGCTAGGGAGGATTGTGGTCCTCTGATATTCAAGTTTTTTCTTGAATACTGGAAGTTGTATCTTCCATCTATATGTCGCTAGAAAAATAGGGTGGCAGTGTGGTTCTTGGGAAAACATAAAGTTTTTTGTATGCAAGTTGGTGCTTGTATAAGTCCATTTGGTGCTGGAACATTTAGGGAGTTGATTCTTCCTTCTAGTGGGTGCTAGAGAAACCAGAGAGTTGGTTCTCTCAACAAGTTGGTGCTTGTATAAGTGGAAGTAGGTGCTTCCATCCAGTTGGTACTAGAACACTCAGGGAGTTGATGCTTCCTTCTAGTGGGTGCTAGAGAAACCAGAGAGTTGGTGCTCTCAACAAGTTGGATCTTGTAAAATAGAGGTAGTAGCCTCACATTGAGTTGGTGCTCAAATATAGATGATGTACATAACTTAAAAGACTACCCACCAGTTGAAGAAGAAGCAGTTTTTTCCCTTTATGGGTTTCCTCGTGAAAAACTGTCTCTGTGTATATCTTATGTGTGACTGATGTTCATTATTTATGTTGTTCATATCTTGTATAAGATTGATGGTCACTTAGAAGAGATTAAAAATTGTTTTGATTAGTCATAAATTGTTTAAGCACAGTAACAACTGATTCACCACCCCCCTCTCATTTTTCTTAGTAATTTCAACACATGTTCCCTGAACTACCTTGTCCAAACTAAGAAACTTTTCTTCTAGTTCATTTCCTTTTTCTCCCATCTACGTAGCTTTTCTTGTTAGCGCTTCTACTTTATGCGTTGTTATTTCTTCTTGCATTAATGTTGCGCTCTCTGCTTATGCCTGTGCTCTACATGTATTCTCTTCCTCCAACTTTGCAATCATTTGTGTTGCTTGTTCTTGGAGGGGTTCCAATTTATCTTGTCTTTCTTGCTTCTGCGTCTATGCTGCTTTCAACTCTGTCCGTAGAGTCTTCATTTCTTGAATGAATTTCAAGCGCTCTATGATGATCATTGTTTTCTGTCATTGATTGAGCTCTTGTATGGTAGCACTGACTCTTTCCTCTTCCTAGTCCCAATGTTGGATCTTTTCTTCTTCTTTGAGGATAGTCCATATCTGCATTATTCTATCGAACAACTCCTCTATTTCCCTAGATTCTTTCTCCATCTCAACGATCTGGAGTGTAGTTTGTTGTTCTCAATGTTCTCAGACCTCGGGAGGAGTCGTAGGGTTGATCATTTTCTTGAGATCCTCAATTTCTTACCTATATTGGTCAACTGTTTGTGAGATCAGGTTGATCTTCTCCTCTGTGCTTCTCTACAGTGCCTACGCACTTTCTGGGATGCGATCATAAACCATTGTTAATCCTTATTCTATTTTATATGTGTGTTATTTATCCTCCTCCTTTTCCATGGTCAGTTGGTCGCATGTGATTTGAAGTATTTCAACGACTCCTCTACCCACCTCCAAGTTCTTTGCATCCACGCGGGCCCTGGACTGTACTTCTTGCATGACACTGGCCTAGAGTCTGTATAGTTCCTTGGTAGGTATTTGTGCCATGACTATTTCCACTTTTTCCACCTCCTCCATGGGTTTCTGCGTAGTCTCTTGATCGAATATGATCATTTGATGTGTTACCATAAATGTCTCCCTACATTGGACTATGAACTGCACTATCTCCTCTCCTTCTTTCTGTGAAGGTGGTCGATGTGTCTTGCCTCTTGCTGCACTCTGGTTTATGATCCTTCTTGGCTCTATAGTTGTTGTATGTTCTCATGGACCTCTATGAGTTTGGCCATGATTTATTCCCGCTGTGTACAATTCTAACCACTTCTTCTCCCCCGTCTTGGACCTTGTTCGCGACTAGCTCCACATCATCCTCTATCATGGTGATGTATGGGTCCTCAGTGTCATATTTCCTTTTCTTGAGTGCCTATTTTTCCCGCGCGGGCTTCCTTACTATTTGTGAGGGATACACCCTACTTGTTGTACCCTAGGTTCTTTCTTCTTTAGCATGTAAAGTATCCTTATTTTTGTTCTGTGACTAGCTTCCTGTCCTTGTTGTTGTTGTTGTTCTCCTTGGACATTTTGGTACTTCACTCCTCTTGGTTGGTTGATTTCACGCTGTAGTTTTTCTAGTATTACTGACCGGGCTATTTTTTCCTACTGAAGAGACTGCGCATCCTTGTCCTTAGGCATAGAAGATTGCACTGTGACTTTCCTTGTTGTTGATCTTGCTACTGGTTATTGCCACTGCACAGGATAATCTTTAATTATCCAGTCCACTTCCTCTTTAGCGACACAGTACTGCATTTATAGCCATGTCTTCCTTGGATCCCTTATTTCTTGGATCCACATGTGATGTTTGGATGCCTTGAAATTAGCTATCCCATCTGTCTCCTGGACTACCTCCATCGATATGTGCCACACATTAGATGTGCGTTTTTGTATATCTTCCAACAACATTGTAAAAAATGTATTATTTTCTTGTTGTGTCTTGTTATCCTTGGCCTGCTAGAGGGACTCATATCTAGAAGCATAGCATTTCCCCATCCTATCCAAGAATGCTGAGAATTTTGTCTCTTGCCATCCTGCTAATGCTATCAAAATGATCATTGAGGAGTAATGGAACTTAGTTCCATTGTCTTGCACTTCTCTATAATCTATCAAAAACTGGTTCAACATGTATTGTGCCCAGCTGAACATTACACCTTTCATGTACAACGCGACTACTGCAATAATTCCTATTGGTGCTTCCTCTTCAACATCATAGCATAAAAGTAGTTCTTTTACTATCTGTCTATTATGTTGTTTATATTTTGTCATGAGTTCAACCTCTTGTTCATCCATAAATATCACTCCTTGTATCCGCTTCAATGATGAATCGATGTTGGCGTTCTCATGTTCAAATGAGAAAGTTACTACAAAGTTCTTATGTAAGGCTTTCCATTATGTAGTGCCTCTACGCATCTCCTGGTCTACATACTAGTTCTTTGGTATTCCTTCCAATGTATGGATGAAGTGATGAGGATATTCTTCTGGTGGTGCCATCCTCCATTGTGTTATGAACTTCTCCAAGTTTTCTTCTAGTGTTCCTTTCCCAACATACGTCTGCATTTTATTTATCCCCTGTTCTGCACCAAATATAATGCTCAATAATCATTTACATTGGTACTAGTCCTGAATTGTTTCTTTGTGCGCACCCCACCATATTGCATGTGTGGCCTTGAGTGCAATATCTGGGGATAAGAGCCTATGATTTTCTACCACTTCTTCTTACCCCATGAAATTTGGGAGGTTATATTATCTCTGTACCAACCCATCTTTTTATGCGTTCGATTCTTGCGCACCTTCTCATGGAAAATTCATTAATCTCTACTGTCAATTCTCGAATCCCGTGTCTAATTTGGAAGAACATGATGTGATGCTTCTCCAGCTGAGTACCCCATCTACATTTGGGTTGACATAATATTCTTCACACGCGGTGGTTCTGTCCAACTGGTTTATTTTCTCTAGATCTAAACAAGTCGGTTCTACAAACCTTTGTCCTTCTGAAGGGTCTAATGGTGCAATGACTCTATATTCACCCGATTCAAATGTCCTTTTCCTTGTCTTCAGGTTGATTATGGACTGGTTATAAAATTCCCAATCCAATCCAAGCAATGTTGGATAAGGTGTTGTACTATCTACTATTTATATTACTTCAAAATCATCCATAGTGCGCACTCCATCCAAATCTATTATCACACCTTTAAGTCTTCCAATTGGTAGCACTCTGTGTTGATTTTCTAATTTCATATGGACATGTGAATAGCCTAGTGTGGGTTCTCCCATACACTGCCTACTACCCCCTCGTTCGGACTTCGAAGTCGCGATATCTGCGAAAAACCATACTCACAAGGCTATTAGGGCATTAGGTTTTATAAGCAAAGTGATAAAAATAATATTAAAAATCAATAAAAATAGTAAAAAGTGAATAAATATGGGTAAAAAGGGATTTTTACCATTTCATTGTGATGTTGCCAAAAACTTGTCCAGCATAGCTCATTTTCCCCCAAATTTCTTCGCTCAATTGCGGGAGGCACAAGCGATCATTCAGCGAACCGTTTAAGCCAACGAGGTAAGCTCTTGGTCTTTCAACTTTTCCATGGTTTATTTTTAGTTTTTATTGGCAATTTTTAGGGTTTTAGGTCCATTTTAGGGTCACACCATGCGCTCAAGAATTCTTGTAGGTGGGCCTACGAGACCTGCAAGAATCTAATATTCTCGCAGGTGGGCCTTGCGGGACCTACGAGAATCTAGGATTCTCGCAGGTGGCCTTTAGGGAACCTGCAAGAATCTCGCACTATGCAAAAGGGTCACCTGCGAGGGCCTTAAAATGGATTTCAAAGTTTGGTTTTGCTCAATAAAAATTATGCAAGAGTTTAAAACAAGTTGTTGACTCCCCTCTCATGGATCTTTTGTAGGTGTTTGACCATCACAATGCTGGAATGGAGAGAAAGGGAACATGAGGAGGATGATGCTATTGCCGAGAATGACCTGGGTACAGTCGCTGCCCTCTGGGACTGTGGGCTATTGAAATTCTTCAGTATTCTAGGCATGAGAGCCCAACTCAGGTTGTTGGAAACCTCATCCACATGTGGGACGTGGACCAATAGTTATTTCACGTAGGAGTCCATACGTTGACCCTAGATATCGAGGATATATATTTTCTAATGGGGTTGTCACAGCGTGGGTACCATGCTACTTTGACCGAAGGCAGAGGCGGCGGGCTCCCTATGAGTGAGTATTGTCACCAGTATTGTGTTCCCGAGGCAGAGAGGATCAAGGGTAAGGTTGCCATTGGGGGGGTCCAAGATTTGACCATACGGACCATCTTGTTCACTATTGCACACATGGTTGGGAGTGTGGCTCCACACATGGCTCTCCAGAGCTATTTCCAATACACCATAGAGTGCATAGAGCCTCAGGTCTTCAACTAGTCAGATGTAGTTCTCTGCAGTGTGAAGAAACAATTGACGAAGTGCAGAAAGGGTGACTTGAAGCAATTTGGGTATAGAACTTTTGGTGTCATTCTTTCTCGAGAGGGTCCCACTGTTGCAACTATAGGTTGATTGGGGTTTACTGGCTCCACAGGATCCCAGGATGCTGAGGTGGTGCAACCTCATGGCTTGACACGTAGCAGGGCCCATAATCAAGTACAATGATTCATTTTTCGACTGGTTGAGGCCCCAGATGATGATGATTGATGACTACGCATATGATGGTTTGGATTTTCGAGGGGATCCAGATTTGGCCCTTCCTAGGGATGCTCAGTGGGGTGACTTGGGTAAGAAGTACACATTTTGTTCTTTTTAAATGTTTTTGTAAATTTTATCATATGCAATGTTTTTATGTTTATCCAAGAACTAATCAAAAAATCCCTTTTTGATGACGCAAATGTGGGGCCATATCGACCTATAGGAATGTCTCCCATCCAACGGTGAGGAGAAGCAGCTCCAGTGGTGAGATGGGATGCCGAAGACTATGAGGCGTGGAGTAGAACTTGGAGGGGTTGACCGCAGACGTCCCAGATATTGCTATTGGGGAGATCCCAAGACGTTACCAACGCCATACTATGGGTGTGTCCGAGTCTATCAGTCGACTACTTCATAGGGTGGCCCGAGCAGTTGTGTGTTATCACGAGCGTCATCCGTGATGCTATTTTTTAGAAGCTATGAGATTCATATTTTAAGATTTTGATCCTTGGATAGAAACTTTTTGTAAAATATTTTGATCATTATATACATATATATGGTTTCCACCAGCTTATTTTGTGTTGTGTTATACATGTGATGTGTGATTGGTTTATAAATGTCCCAAATATCTATCTAACACATAGTTAGCTAATGCATCAGTCAATGTATTTAGACATCTAGGAATGTGTTGATGCTCAATATAATCAAAATAACATTCCAAGAGGCAAATTCGTAAATATACCCATAATAAAGTAGGCGTTACTTAACTGTAGTACTACTAGCTGCGAATCGATTCGTATAGCGTCAATCAACAATTCGATGATGGCGTTATATTCTACAATATTATTGGTTGCACGACGGAGGCACACACCTTGTAGACTGATAAGTTCACTTGTAGGGGCATAAATTGCCCATGCAGTAGAAGCAAAGTTCTGAGTACTACGGCTAGCGCCATCGGCGAAGCCAATGTGGGGTGACGAAAAATCCGACATCTGTAAACCAAGTACAATGCAAGATAAGCGGTCGAGGGTAGATATCAAATAACGAAAAATCACACAAAACGTATGATACAATAAAATACAAGAAATCATGCACATGTGATCTTAAGCATGGTACTTCTTTAAGTACAACCCATTTCTGGGTTCACACAAAGGGATACCGTCGTAGTCCACTAACTTGTAGGCTCCTTTCTCCAAAACTCGTTTGACGATATAAGGCCCTCACCACATAACTTCAAATTTTTCGGCTCCTAGCATATCCCGATCTTGTTCGTAAAGGAGAACCAAATCACCTTCGGAGAAAATGTGTGGCTTGAGATGTTTGTCATATTGGGCTTTGATGCATTTCTTCTGGGCTTCTATAACTAGGGTGGCATCATGATGGGTTTCGTCTAATTGCATGAGATACAACAGACGTTCTTCTTCGACAGAAGTGTTTGGGAGGAGTTTGACGGCTAGTTTTATGGAGGGTATCTCACATTCAATCGACAAGATGACTTCTAGACCATAGACTAACTGGAATGGTGTAAAACCGGTAGTAGACTTAACGGATGTCCGGTAAGTCCACAATGTTGAAAACAACATCATGTGCCAAATCGTTTTGTGAATCCCTAGCATGGTAATGAGGATTTTGTTTATTGCTTCAACTTGGTTGTTGGCTTGTGGGTAATAGGGTGTTGAGTTTTCATGGTGAAGACCTAAATTTTCAGTGAGTTCAGACATCATGAAGTTTCTAAAGTGGCTACCGTGGTCAGTAACGATAGCTTGAGGAACACCAAACCAAGCAATGATGTGATTGAATATAAATAATGTTGCATTCCTTTGGGTATTGTCGAATGTTGGCATCACCTCGGCCCATTTCGTAAAATAATATACATATACAATAATGTAACCATGCCCCCCGGCCGAGTGAGGGTGACATGTCATGAAATCGATACCCCATTTCACAAAAGTACCAACGGATACCACAGGGTGTAGAGGAGCAAGGTGCGATTGTATTTTATTATTGTAGGTTTGGCAAGCGTGGCATTTTTGGACGGAAATTATAAAATCGTTGAATAAAGAAGGCCAAAAATATCCTGCTCATAAGATCTTCTGGGTAGTAGAATAACCAGACATGTGACCACAACAGGATCCAAAATGGCAGTCATTTAGGGCTTTCTCGGCTTCGTCAAATGTGAGGCAGCGGCAAAAAATGGAGTCAATTCCACGACGATAAAGAGTATCACCGAGGATAATATACTAATGGGCTTGGTAGCGTATTCGACGGCGGTCAGTGCTAGACAAATTGGGTCGGAAATTCTAGATCTGGAGATATATGATGATATCTCCATACCAAAGGTCATCGGAAATAATAAGGAAAAGAGATTCATCGGGTAATGAATCTGCTGCTACATTTTTCATCTCAGAGTAGGGAAGGTCTCATATCAACTCGGAAAACACCAAGGATTTCTTGGACTTAGCGCGTTCGAATTCTAAGTCAAATTCCTGGAGTATTACAATCCATTTGGAGTATTTTCCCCCTAGCAATTGGCGTGTAAGAATGTACTGCATTGGGTTGCAGTTAGAAATTATTGTAGTTTTGCGAGAAAGGATATAGTGCCAGAAACGTTGAACATCTTGGACGGTTGCCAAGGCCAGTTTCTCAACATGTAAATACTTGGTTTCGGTAGTTGTGAGACTCCGACTCAAGTAATAGATAACATGTTTATCATGAGAATCATCCTCCTGGACGAGAACCATAGTGATGGTATAGTCTGAGGCTGCGAGGTAAAGGAAATAATCCCGACTCTAATCATGTGGGAAGAGTAGCAGGGCACGTGTCAAAGACAATTTCAAAGCTTCGAAAGATTTGTTGGTAGTGGTATCCCATATGAACTCAGAACCTTTCTTGAGCAGTCATGTAAATCCAAGAGTTAGCTCAGCATAGTTTGGGATGAAACGATGGAGAAAGTTTGCCTTCCTTTGCAAACTTTGTAGCTACGAAGTGAGGAAGGAGGAGGGAGATTGAGAATTGTCTCGACCTTCAAAGGATCTACCCGGATCCCTTGACGTGAAATAATAAAACCCTGAAGTTGGCAGGATTCTACACAAAAAACACATTTGTGGGGATTCAAGCGTATATGGTAAAACTAACATCGAAGGAAAATGACGTGGAGGTGTATTGGATAATCTACATGGCACATGGAATGAGCGGGTAAGTCATCAAGATATGGTTGCACGATGTGCTTTATATCATGAAAGGCATAAGACATAGCACGTTGAAAAGTTGCGTCGGCATTCTTTAAACCGAATGTAAGTTTTTGGTAGGCGAAAGTGCCCCAAGGACAAATAAAAGTAGTCTTGTGTTGGTCTGCGGGTACGATATTGATTTGATTATATCTGGAGAAACCATCCATCATAGAGAATATTTCACTTTCAGCACAATTGTCGACGATCTGGTCAACGAAGGGGGTAGAAAAATTGTCTTTAGGACAAGATTTTTTAATGTCCCTATAATCAACGCACACGCAGATTGTGCCTTGTTTCTTGTCAATCAGAACAAGATTGGAAACCCATTCAGTTAGAGCCACAGGGTAAATAAAGCCATCTTTGAGAAGTTTCTCAACTTCAAGCTTGATGGTGGCTGCTTTATGTGGGTGGACCAGACGAAGTCATTGCAGGATGGGTTTGGCACCCGGGTATGTCTTAATTTCATGTGCCACAATGTCGGGGTTAATCCTCGACATTTCTTCATAGATCCATGTGAAGACGTCACAAAATTCTTGGAAAAGAGACTTGTAGGTGACGACTTTGTCATGGGAACATGAAGCTCTGATATGCACATTTTCGACAACTCCATGTTTTATGGATATGTCGAGGGGGATGGTGGGTGAGATATTACTTAAGTTCCCTTCATAGAACATATAGTGTGTAGACTCGGGAACGGTAGAAATGACGACAATGGTTGACAGGGTCGAGATCTGTTGGTAACCCTCGATGGTGTGTTGTTCTAGGAAGAGGATGGAATGATGATGTCCATCATCCCAAGGGGTATTTTCCATGGACATGATAGACATAATCATCTTGTCCATGGGAAAAATGACACAGAATGGATCTGGAGATAAATCACCAAGAGAGGGGGTAGAATGGGTTGTCGATTGAATGGCTTGATAAGCGGATTCGACCGGACTTAAAGGAATTTTTTCACCATAACAAAGATGATCATTGGGGTTGGGTACCATCCACGGGTCGTAAGATGCAGGGGTTCCGTGAAAAGAGGTGGAGATCATGTTGATCGAGGTGAAAAACAGATGTGGAACATCGGGTGGTGGAATGGGGAAAGTACCCATCAAAGAGGAATCTTTAAGAAGACCCACATCGACGTTCTCATATCCATGGGGGTTTTTGCAATGAAAGGTATGTTGTTGGTACGTGCATCAGAGTGAAAGAAGGCCAATTGGTCTACAGTAACAACTTTTCCTTGATGCGGGAAACACACGACATGGAAAAGAGTGGACACAACTGCATGCATGGAATCAATCCAGCTATGACCAAGTAGAAGGTTGTAATCAAGAGGAGCGTCAAAGACCTCCACTTCAAGGTTGACCATTTTTCCTTCTAACATAATAGGCAACGACGAGAGTACACCGTAAGGCTTAAAACCAGAGCCATTGAAAGATTTGAGCGTGTTGTGGGATTCAGTAAAAGGAGGAGAGATGATGGCTTTTTAGCAAGTAATAGACATGAAACACATCGAGGCACCCTCATCTATAACTATTCTACAAATGTTTTTCTCGAAGACAATAACTTGGATTTGGAAATCAAGTTGAGGGGGTAGCCTTGGAATGTGATCTTGCAAGTAAAAAATTATTAAATTTGTATCCGTAGGGTTGATTCCACCAATATATTTCAAAAGTGCCTTCCATTATATAGGACAAATCTGAAGGACTTCGAGGGCTGACATCGAGGAAGGTGCTTGGGCTAGATCTTCGACAATACTGTAGTTTTGGGTAGCACGTGCATGAGGATTGAAAGCTGATTTTCGAGCAACACCCTTTGGAGGAGGGCGAAGGATTGTATCTAGGCTCGGTGGTTCAAGATGAAGAGGACCGCTGGTAGGTGGAGTCGTGGGATATGGTTGTACCAACGAAGGAGGTATTGCATCAACCTTCTCTTTGGAGGAAGAATAATCTTTGGCTCGAGTTCTTCGGCTCGAGTGGTAAGTGTGATGTCGTTCTGCTTTGAATCACATGTACACATTAAGACATAGGATGTATTTGAGGGGGAAGGTTGGTCATGAATGACCAATTGGGCATGTTGTTGAGAAGGGAAGGGTTGTGACAATATGGCCAGAGTGGGGGGTTTCGTGGTCCTTTGAAGGAACTTAGTAACCTCGGCTCGTCATGGACAATCCTTAGTGTAGTGATCATCACCACAGATAAGACAAGGGTATCGGTGTTTGCACTTATCCCTATCATCAACAGGTGGCGTTTTGGTTTTCTTAGATTGTGGATTATTTTTATCCTCCTCGTTCTTACGCTTTCCTTTTTTAGATTTATTTTTGCCGATGGGGGTAGATTGAACAGAATTTACCTCAGAAGTCTTGTCGGTGGGAGGGGTATGAGACAGAGCATTTTGAACATTAGAAGAAATGGATATGGGGTTGTTTCTAGAGGCTTGTACGGAATGAGGTTGGGCATGGAAAGTGCCAATCACACCGTTAGCTGCATGAGAGGCAACAAGAGTAGTTGAAGTAGAGGAAGTAGAAGGACGAGGTGCATCAGGGAGTAAATCATAAAGATTCCCCATTTGTGAATAAATGAGGTCGAGGTATTGAGCATGACTGGTTTCCTATTCTTCTGTGACAACTCCACCCATGGCAATGTCATGAGCGATGTCATTCACGAATCATTTCATGAACCACTCTACCAACAACTAATCAGGAAGTTCAAGTTTGATGAGACGTCGTCTCCGTCGCCACTCATGAATGTGATCAAAGATATGAGTGGCTTTGGTTTGTTTGAAAGAACTCAAAATCTTAGTTCCTATTTCATAGCAGATCGATAACTGGTAGTGGGTGAGGATAGCCATAGCGAGGGTGTTGAAGTCGGTGAAGAAGCCTTGTGGTAATTCTATATACCACTTCACGGTGGAACCTGTGAGGGTTCGCTGAAAAAGGCGTAAACGAATAGAGTCATCCATCAAGGAGTTCGATGAGCACCAAAGGTGAAAAGTCATTACATGAATATTTGGGTCCTCTCTTGGTTTACCATCGAATTTAGGGATGTCGGATGGTAGTTTGGCTGGTATGGCGGGCCATTGAGGAGTGTGACAGATCAGATCATTTAAAATCCTCGATAGATCAAGGAGGTCCAGCATGGCTAAGAAGGGTAATTGTCTATTCACATGTGGGTACTGGTGACTTTGGGGAGGGAGTCTCGTCGGTAGACCAGTGGGACCATAAGCAGTTTGCGTATAATGAAAAGATCCTGGAAGATTCGGTGGTTGGTGTGGAGGAAAGTAATTCATAGGGTTGTGCCCTTGAACATGGGTGTGGGGTTGAGCGTTTGAGCCCCAAATAGGATTATACGTACTTGGATATGGTTGGCCTGTACTAGGGGGTATGACGGAGCTAGCTTGAGGTTGTTTCCCCCCAGTTGAGTGAGGATTATGTTTTATAAGATAATTCCAATATTGGGCCAAGGATGGAGGTATGTTTTGTCCATAGAGTGGGTTCGGTGGGGGTTTCCCT
Source organism: Picea glauca (assembly GCA_000966675.3). Taxonomy (NCBI): domain Eukaryota; kingdom Viridiplantae; phylum Streptophyta; class Pinopsida; order Pinales; family Pinaceae; genus Picea; species Picea glauca. The sequence continues at coordinate 100,760 of JZKD02S1733699.1, read as the reverse complement.
CCAATCAGGGGTTGTGTCTCAGTTGGGATTTGTCCTGAAAAAGGGGGTTGGGTTTGGCCTCCTTAGTGAAATTGTACACCAATAGGAATCTGGTAATTAGGTGTGAAAGATGGGATGGTTCCACTGGGGTCATTGCCTCCTATAAAGGATGGAAGAGGTCTGCTAAAAGGGGGTCGATGAAGTGTCGAAATAAAACCAGGAACAAGATGGTTTCCAAAAGAAGTGGAAATGCCAGGAGTCCAGGATGAGATTTGTGTAGGAACGGGAATAGAAGCATTCAACACATTATATCTGGGCAGAAGGGTTGGGGTGAATCTAGGTGAAAGCGGTGTGCCAATGGGGGCTTGGCTAGCCGCTTTAATCATGGTGTGAGGACTCGTAGTATCTGGGACCATTGTGTAATGGACCATTTGCAGAGGGATAATCAAGATGTGGTTAGTTGGTGGAGCGTCTGTACTAGGAAAATAATAGGCAGTAGTAAAAGGTACTGCATTTGGATCAGATGTTTTGGGTAGCTCAGGTGCGACAGTGATATCAACGCCTTCTCCTGAGGAAAAAAGATCCTGTCTAAAAATGCCAGTGGTCCAAAAAGGATCTTGACCCTCAGGTCCTAAGAAAGGTCTGATTGGTGATCCAAAAGATTAAACAACTATATCTCCAGAATAATTCACTTGCACAATATGTCTCTCGGAGTGGGGAGGAAGTCAGAATTCCTCTCAAGAATTGGTAATTCAGAACCGTTCTAAAGTGTTAGTTCTTTCCACTGGTGGAGTGGCAACATATTGGACTTCACTCTATTGAGGAGAGCCCTCAATGTGACCTCAGGTTTGACCCTTATGTGAGAAGGGCTTCCCAGGAAAAAATGCTGCAAATGGAATTTGACACTCCTTATCATAAGATATTATTGTGTGTTTTGTGCTTTGGAGAGTGTGTCTCATTGCCTATTCCAAATCTCTAGCCTAGCTAATGTTGGTGTAAAAGAGCCCTAGAAAAAGTTACTAGTTGAATTTTAAAATTGCGCAATATTATTAAAGGTTGTTGTTACTCAAAAGGAGACGGAGATGAAACCGATGTTGTGTGAGATTCTGACCCAACAATGCATAAATAGGAATGAATGATACAAATTTTGTTCGATGAATCCTATTTACAGGAGGGGAAGAGGAGTTTTCTGGAACAATGTGAACTACGATGTATGATCTTCTCTGAAATGTAATATCAAACAACCATGAACAATGCAAATTTCCTATTCGTTCTCTTTCAATACTTGAATGCCAATATTTTCGAATAAAAATTTGCTTAAAATAAATGTATTTACTTTTTATTAGAAACCAAGCAATAGGGATGGAACTAAGAAAAAGTAAGAAACCAACAAAAAATAAATACACAACAAACACCCAAATCGATCTTTCAATGAAGACAAAAACAAAAAACTGACAAGACTAGTCTCTTCAAATGCACATGGGTAAGAATTTTCCAAGTAATAAGCAATTGAAAAGGACAATTAATCCCATCTTTTAATCCAATCAAAGGCTACTAACCAAACAAGCACTCGGATTTTAGAATCGGAGATTATACCCTTATTAAGAAAAGGTCAAGAGGTAAAAATTGAGAAAAAATGATCAAGAAAAGCTTTCGATTTTCGAAAACTAATCATTCACAAGATTTGAAGTCAAGAAACATTCAATCACTAGCCAGAAAAGTTCTTCCTAGACACACAAACACATATGGGCATCTGAGCACACAAAATACTTAATCCAAAATTTTACAAGTGAGTTCGCATGCTGGTAGTGGAGTACAATGCGAGAATTAAGGATTCTTGCAGGCTAGACACAGGTAGGGTGTGAGAAGTTCACACTGAACTGAACAATAGGGTGTGAACCTCAGTTATTCTTGGCCACAAAAAGGCGCAGTGCGAGAAGGCTTGTAATCAAGCAAATTTTGGAAAAAAGACAAAACCTCTGAGGGAACTTCTGGATCCAGGGAGTCTGTAAGGGTATCCTCGAGACTCAGAGATTGATGGGAATGAGAAATGGAAGGTCAAGAGAAAATGGCCAAGAAAAAACCACTAAAATGGGTTGTTTCCCCAGTGGAGTTGCCAATTTTGTTATCGGATAAATCGGTAGGTGCAAAAACTAACAGATCTCCCTAGATCCACCTGGATCTAAAACAAAACAGGACAGGACACGACTCTTTCCCTAAGTTGCAATCATTGAATATACTACTAAGGAGGAATGAGTGACATACCTTTATATCGCTTCCTTAGATCTATGTTGTTCCCGCTTTGCTCTGGTGCTCTTGTGAAATCAGGTCCAAGACAACACAAACCAACCAAAGTGAAGATAACAAAGTGTATTCAATGTCAACCTATGCATATGATCAAGGAGTTATGCAATAAAATAAGAGTGATTTTATGGGAAAGGGACATGTTGTTGTATTATATTAAATGAAAGTAGAAGATACAACCGAATCACCTTGATGTCGCAAGCTTCCTTTCAGTGACCCTTGGTTCCAACACACACACTTGCTTTGTATTTGCATGAAGAAGATCCAATGCAACTTGATAGATCAGATAGAGTCTTCAAGATCTTGTCCAAGCAGAGTTCTTCACACAATCCCTTCACCAATTCTTCATTCAATCTTGCTTAACATTTTTCATGAGAAACCTATCAATATATAGGAGAAATAGGGATGGTTACATGGATGAGGGTGATCCCACCAAATCTGAGAAGTCAGTAGGATGCCAACCATGCGAATGCCACCTCATTTTCTAGAATATTCCCTTCTAGAACCTTCGTGACCTCTTCTCTTTTCCAAGCTTAAAAAAAGGTTTTCACCCTACCTATAGAGCAGACTGCAAACAGTTCACACCCTAAGTGTGGGTGGCCTGCGAGAATGAGGAATTTTCACACCCTATAACATGGGCAGCCTGCGAACTCATCTTAAAAATGTGTTTTTTGGAAGAAGACAACAGTCACTTTTCTCAGGGCAAAAGTCCTTGTGGGAGCCTGAATATATCACTTATAGAGACATCACTAGAGTGACCAAAATCATGTATAACACCATTGGGAACTAACTTTAAGACAATCCTAAGACTCTCTCGCCTACCTCTTCTTAACTATACGTATAATGTTATGTCCTACAAGTGGGGCCATATTTTAACCATCTTGTCATACTAATGTGTGAAATTTATCTCTACACTTGGAAAACTGTAAATCTTAGGCTATTGGGAGAATTGACTGATTCCCTATATCTTTGATTGTTAGGTGTCACAATAGTTAGGAGTGGGGGAGGGGTTTCCTGAGATGACAAATGATAAACACTGCCATCTATATTACAATCCATGAGAAGAGGAAGTAGAATCTCTGTAAAAAATTATGTCATATTGTTTCTACAATGTCCCGGGCTATTATATCAGCAGTTGTTTGTATTGGTATGCTAAATTCTATATTGTTGACATCACTGTGTGTGTTATAAGACTGTTGTGCATTTTTATTTTTATATAATGGAAGACTACTTAACTGTTTCCTTGTGACAATTACAGATCAATAACAAACTGCTAAATTCTCACTATCGTCTGTATTACAAGCTTATGAAAAGAGGAACAAGTTGTTTCATATTGTTATAGATCGATGACAAGGAAATCGACAATGGATAATCCTATTCATACTCATCCTATCTATGCTCCATGCTCCTATTCACCATGCCTGCTAGAAATTGTCCAAGTTGAGTGCTATGGGTGAACGTCCATTTATGATGGGATAATTTCCACTTACACAAGAGGACTGGATGGAGTGCTATCTGAAGGATCGGATGGAGTGCCATCTAGAAGACTAGATGAAGTGCCATATGGAGGATCAGGTGAGGTATGTATATACTGTAAATGATCATGATCGTATGCAGGTATGATCGCTCGAATTAATTACACCCGTTGCAATGGTAAATTAGATGAATTGAATGGTATATTTTTCAAAATCCATGTTGGTAATCAAATTAAAATTTTAAATGCATTTTATGATCAAATGTCCAAGTCGAATACTTGGACATTGATATAATTCTTACATGATTTTGTTTGCCTCCAAATTACACACCATTCAAATTCAAACCCAATGCAATTATGGTCACACATGGTGATTGTGTATGACGAATTCACCCATGATTCAACTGTTTCCATCACAATTGCATTAAAACCAGATATTCTGTCCCAATTGCTCATTTATATCATCCTCTGTTTGATGTGTCGTGCTCACCCTCTACCCAATTTCTTTCTCCTACTCATTCCTCACTCTGTAACCATGTCCAACTGCTATGAACCATCCTCCTACACTGAGCTACTGGCCATTCTGGAATTCGCATCGTGTAGAGATATCTTCCTCCGTGCGGGGTGGGGACCATTCCTGGCCAGTCTACAGGGCCATGATGATGGTGTCTCTCTCCATTTCTCTCTTGGATTCGATGGGAGATTGGCACACGTAGGGTCTCTGGTCTTCGTGGTCTATGAGGAATCTATTACCTCAACCACAAAATTTCCACGAGTTGGGGATCGGTGGTTCAAACACCATCAATTGCCACGTCCAAGCTATAACAAAGTGTTCAAGATTGAATTTCAAAATGTCTCAGGAGACAAGGGGTATTCAAAGGAATGGATCAAATAAAAATTGATTAACCCCCTGATCATAATTACCAGGCTCATCACTTGTGAAGATAGGTACTCTGTTTTTAAAGCTTGTCATTTTCTTCTGTTATCCCATTTTCAATTCAACAAACCTCTGAATTTTCCTTTCTACTTCTTGAAAATCCTTGAGAAAATGTCTTCCCAAGTCCATAAAAATTTATCCAACCCTCCCAACAGTGTATTTCACCATGGCCTTATTAAATTTCTTGTTATATCAGAATTGACAAAACAGAGTAAGACATGGGACTATTTCCTCTACCAATTCTCGAATCCCCATCTCACAGTTAAGACAAGAAAGAGATCCGTCGATTCAGGGGTTGTCACCCCACCTAAGCCTCAGTTTCCAAAAACTCCAAACCCTCCAGTTCAAACTATCTCCTTGTTTGATAAAAAGGCCAAGAAAATTATTGATTCCCCTGCAGCCTCATCTAGTAAGAAAATTAAAAAGCCTGTTGATAATTCCCCATTGTTTTTAAAACCTATTGATTCTAAACCTAAGAAGCTACAAGGTGCATTCCATCAAGATTTTTCTTCAGTTCCTACAAAGAGGAGAGGAGCTAATCGATTCAAGGGGAAATCCTTTCGAGAAAGAACCCGAGGTATGAGTGGCAAGCCCAATATAAAACCTCCAAGCAGTTCAGATCCTATTCAATTGTCTTCCGATCATGAGAACCCCCATAAAAGACTAAGAGAATTTTCTGCAGAGGAGTCTAAGCCTGATAAAGAGGTCAAATATGAACCTATTACACCAATTCTCCCTCAAAAAAACACTATTACTCCTTCCTCATAGATACCTCATCATCTTCTAAAGTTGATATACCTCTTATATCTATCAAGAAGCCCAATCCTTCTTCTCCTGAGCCATATGATGACACCCCAACTATTGAGAAATTGCAACAAGAAAATTCTTAACTTCTTCAACAATTGGCAGAACGAGAAACTGTGGATAGGCATTTGCATCATGAAAATGTTGTCCTACAAGCAAAATTAAACTTCAGCGATTGGTTGATTAGATGACCACCACCAATCACAGTCTCTGGATGCAATTGAAACATCACAAAAGGCCTAAGAAAAAGTCCCCAGGGCATGAGGGAGAAGCTTCTAAGGCCAATCCACCCCCTCCTTCATGAGTATAGTTATGTTGAGTGATCCATTTTTATTTGCAGAGGGACCTGCAAATCCTTATGCATGGGAGAAATGTTGGTTTGGTGTTTTAACTATTTTTCCAATGGACAAATCCTTTTTGCATATGAAAATTATATATTCGATGCTCTTATTTCACCATTTTTGAAGGTATTATTAAGCTTTATGCATCAATTCACCATGGAATCGCACAAGGTATGTATAATCATCGTTTTGCAATGGTTTTATGATTAATTCATCTTCAGTTGATTGATTATGATGATCTAAAGTTATTTTTTTCTTGCAACAGGTCGAAATCATGATCTAGTCTTCCATCCAGTCCCTCGTCCATACCTTTGTCCGACACTCAATCCAACACTCCATCTGGCACTCGATTCGACACTCGGTGCACAGAGGAGCTGGTGGTTAGCACATCATCGGGATTTGATGGACGAATCAGGGACATAGGTTATATGCCCACTTGTGCCCTCCAATTTTGGAGCTCGACGCATTTATAATTGGGTAGTTGCAGCAGCCACTAAGTGGAGTGCACGAGACTGTTAAGAAAATATGCCTTCTTTTAAAATGAATTTAATGCAATTAATATTTTTATAGAGTGTCAACCCTTCCAGTGGTCGACCTCTCAGACTCTATAATAATCTATAAATATCGTTGTCTATGCCACGAAGAATACATGAATTTTATTTTATACACAGACAATATCTCCATTTTGTTGTATACTTTGTTTTAATAATCAATGCCAATGTTGAATTAACTTAGTGACTACGTTTTCCTGTTGAAGTATTTCCATGACCTTCTGGGGGGCCCACCAGTGGTCTAGATGATTCTTTATATCAGTATATATTCACATCTGTATAATTACCTTTCATACTTCTTCAATTTCGAAGTTGCTTGTTTAAATTTCATTCATTGTGTATGTCTTTTTAATTTCAGATTGCTTGTTTAATTCACCTCCCTGTATATCTTTTCTAATTTGCAGATCATTTTCTGAATTGTGTGTGTCATAGAGTATGTGAAGACGTCCATGGTTTCTTGTTTATATTTAGACTCCTAACATTTTGTTTGCAGGTTGTAGTTTACTTGTGTAGAAATTGTTTAATTATGCTGTCATGTCTTTTCCTCTCTAGCTTTAAATCACTCTGCAGAGTACTAATTAAGATAGTGTTTATTTATTAAGTTGTAATTTCAAATACTCTCTGTAGGTTTTCTTTATTTGCTAATTTTTCTTTTAGCATCAGCATGATAGGATAAAAGTGGATTTTGAGTTATGATTTCCAATAACATCTTAGTTGATTTTGAGTATGATCTTCAATGGTAACTTAGTTAACTTTAGGTTATGATTTTTAATGAGATCCCAGTTATGAAGTTGAATTATGATTTCTAATTAGCATTAGTTATGAGTTTGTAGCTTTTCACAAGAGTATTTTCATTGTTATCTTAGTTATGAATTTGAATTAGGATTTCTGATTAAGTGTTAATTCTGAGTTTGTAGATTTGCTTGAATTAGTAATTTTGAACAAAGTATTTTCCAGTATTAGTGTGATAGAGTGAATGATTGATGTTGAATCTCTTCTGCATAATGTTTAAAGATGATATGAATTCCAAGAACATTTAGTGTTTCTTTTATGATGGAAAAACTATTTATAGACTGCCTTATCCATACTTTACATTTCTCTGTAGAGGTTAGCATTGAGTTAATTCCACTTGAACTGTCATTAGTAGTTATATGCCATCGTGATGTCATTCACCATCAAAGACACAATCATCACATTTGAATACTGACACAACACTCTTTCTTTTAGTTAGGCAGATTAGTGTTTACTCTTTGCAAGATAGAAATAATTGTGAGTTTTTACTTTAAGAATAGATTTCACTTGTAAAGATAGTTTTGACAGATTATTTGCTTACTTACTTACTTGCTTGTTCATTTAGAGGTAGATTAAATAAATAGATCAAATAGCTCAAAAACAGATTACTTGTTCAAATATAGATTGAATAGATAGATTAAATAGATTACTTGTTATTTGCTTATTTAGAGATTAATTAAACAACTCATAGTCCTAGATTGTTTAAAGCTACTTAGATCAAATAGTTCTAGAATTGCTTGAAGATCATTAGTTAAAGGTTGCTTTATATATCTTAGAATCTGTTGTTTGAATAGATTTTAAAAGCCATCTCTTTAAAATGTAGTATTGTAAATTGAAAAGAGTGTTGATCCCTAGGGTAAACCATCTCTTTAGTTAGTCAATCCTTCCATTAAATTTTCTTTCTACTTTGGCTCATACTATGCCACAACTCTAAGTTTACTTGCCTCGGGTTGACAATTTAATTGAGGGAAATTAGTACATATAGAATACCGATCATATATATATATATATATATATATATATATACACACACACATTAATGATGTTGTGATATTTGGGTATGAATAATGATGGATTGTATATCCAGGAAAAATCTTATAGCATGGTTGAGAACGRTGTTGAGGATTTTGTTGTTGCATATGATAGCCATYCATATGAAGACAAAGGAGGATGGTAAGAGTGTTGACCAAAGAGAATTGGTGAAGGGATCCRTGGATCTTCTACAAAATATCAAATGATAATATAGCATCAAGTGATTTGATAACAACCATGCAATTATGCATTTGGTTCCTTATGTTGCATAAAATGATGAAGGGAATTGAGGTAAGAATTCCCTCAGTTAAAGTTCAATATTTGGATTGATGTTTAAAAGAAGAGAGCCTTGGAGGTACAATTGTTGTTTAATGCTTGAAATCATTTATATAGCATTAGTGGTATGTTATGTTGGTTAGGAGATCATAACCAAGTCTAGTCATAAGATATATTCCTGCTATAACAATGAATTCCAATAGAAGAATCCATGTGTGAGACCCTATTGTGGTTGGATATGGAAATGTTATAGTGCCATACAAATGCTTAATGGTATTCCCCTGTATAACAAATGTTTTGACTACAACCTCTTTTCCCACGCTGAATAGCACTAAGGGATGATGTTCCTAGTGTTGTGTATGGGTTGAAGAGGAAGGTATCCAAATAATCAAACGTGTAATTGGGAAGGGATTGGATAATGTGTTAAGGATTTGGATAGACTTTCCAACTCACATGGTGGAATACATGACATGGATATGTGGTATTTTGGAGTCAATACAAGGATGCATTGTGTATATGTGGCCATGGGCATTGGTACATTGGTTTTAATTATTAGTAATGTTTGATTGCATTATGAGGAGCTTGGTAAGCTAGATAATGCTTGTGCAAGGAATAATAGTTTCATTCTCTTTTTTGTGAATGATAATTGGAAGTAATTGAACTTTTAGAGTAATATAATTATGAAATCACTTCACGAACTGATTGCAAATGTTGTAATGAAATGATAATGTGCATAAATACTTACAAGTGTTTGGTTGAATTAAAGTTGAGAAAAATTGTAGGAAAAATGGTCTTGGATATGGAAATGGTGTAAGCCCATAAGGAAGACCGATGAATATTGATGCAAGATCCAAACGTCTTGAGAAGAAATCTTTTTCTTGGGAAAATTAGTTTCATATATGTAAAACAAATTTGAAAATTAATAAATAAATTGCTATGATGATATATCATAATGACTACATATGTGTGATATACATGAGATGATGGTAATTGTTGGGCCTTTCGTTTTGATGAATAGAAGTTGCACACGTTATATTTCAGCTTCATTTTGGTGAACATAAGTTGCACAAGATTCTTAGGAGCTAGATAACGGACTAAATGGAAGAAACGAAAAGCGGTTGGAAGGACGACACAACATCAGTTTTGAAGAAAGAATTTTCAACAAGATCAAGAAGAAGGGAGAACTATCGGGCTCTCAATGAGAAAACCTATATTAGATTATATATATAGGGGATCCATATGATTGTAAGGAGGTTGGAGTGGGATTATTGTTGTTGCTGGAGTCACCGTTGTTATCATCCATATTGTTAGTTTAGCTAAAAGTTCTGGATTCTGAGTTCAGACCTAGACAAAGAATGTAATGGAGTCATGTCATGGTGTAGCATTGAAAGAGAAAGGTGTTGAGATAACCTTGTCTCTCATTAGTATAGAGCATTTTATATTATATTTGGCATCACAAATTTGTATCCGTAACTCAATCAGATCTTGTATTTTGAGAAGAAACATGTTATATGATAATATAATGGGAGACCCAAATTTTCTTGAAGATAACTTGTTTATTTAGTCTTCTGAATGTATTGAATGGTATGTTATCTTTATTTATAATACGCTTAATTGGTTATATATTGCTTATGAATATCCTCACAACTCTATTGTCTTCATTCTCGGTTAGGAAACGTTCAGATCTGCTACAGGTTTAAACTAGCTTGTGCAAGACTGATATTGCTCTTGATACTTCAGATATTTGTCTAAGTATTCTCCTTACCATTCCCTCTCTTTCTCTTCTCGGTTGTGCTTTAGGTGAGAGTTCTTCCCTCCCGGGAAGATGAAAATGCCAGTGCTTTAGACTACTTCGGTACCTTTTGTTGGAAACTGTAAGAGGAACCTAGTCTGATCACTTCTACGCCAACAAAATGGTTCTGTTGTCGGGACCTGTGTTTTAAAAGGGAACCTGTAAGGATAATTCTTCCATGGATATATAGATCTGATATTCACTAGTGGTGGGAACAAAATTGTGATGCATTTATATGGAAGGAAGCGGAGTTGTGAGGTAAAAGCGTGAAAGATACAAGAGATTCTATCTTTTATTTAGAAAGATCAAGTGACCAATATGTGATATTCTGGGTAAAATTCCTGGAAGAACTATTCCATTGGATAGATTGGCTACAAGAAGCTCCAGATTTCCAAGAACAAATCAAGAAGAATAGTACTTGAGATACAGAGAATATCACAACACTTCATTAGTTGGATCACCAGATTAAGAGAGTAGTCGATTTCTAGGTTAATACGACTCTGGAGGGATATATCATTGAATTCGCAATTGAGAATCACCATTCTTTTTCATGGGCAGAAGAAATTTTCAAGAAAGGTGCACGCAAAAGACTATTGAGGGAAATTCCCTTGTGGATCAAATCATTCTTGATGGAGGAGGGGATGATAACTATTCCCTCGACTGAGATGGTAGCCTAACACCTACAATTGGGTAAGGGTGATCTTGGGGTGGGATCATGAACTAAGAAGGGGAAAGGGTTCTTTGACAGATGGGGGAAGATCAAGAAAAGAGAACAAGAAACAAGCGATCCTTAAGGAGAGTCGCCATAGTTGAGAAGTCATGGCATGGAAAGATAAAAAAGGAGCAGAGAAGCCCGAGGTGTTGCGGAAAGAAATTAGATCAAGAGGAACGGATGAAAGAAAGAAGGGAGAGTTGAGGAAGGTAAGAAGACAAGAAAGATTGGACAGTCTAAGACTACAACAGAGAGAAGTGCAAAGAGGAAGAAGTCCCCAAGTAGGTGGATGAGAAGAAGAGTGTGCAGAAGCAAGGGAAGACGAAGTAGGTCTGGACCTTGCAAGAGACCAAGATGATTCAACCCAGATATTAGGAAACATCGAGAATAAGGAAGAGAAGGTTGCTCCAGAGGAAGAAAATGAGACCCCCCAAATCAAAGAAACATGCCCAAAAGTCAGTGGAACCAGCCCCGAATCACCTATCCCCCAGGTGTCCTCTATAACCGTGGTAAATTATACACCACCTACTTATGCTATTTCTATTCCACCGCATCCAGTTAGTCAGCCACAGTTTGTAAGTGTAAATGTTGGGAGGATATTGGGATCCCCAGGAATATTACAACTAGGACCGTTAGGTTTTATTTTAATAGGAATAGTGAGACCCACAATGGCTGGAAATATGGGAGGATCGATCACCCGATAGCTATAATTTTGGGGTAAAGGGGACGAGGATGTACAACAACATTGGTTCTTATGTGAATCCATCTAGAGATCTAGAGGGAATCTAAATGCAAACAAGTTAGTAGATTTTTAGACTACCTTGAGGGGTCATGCTCTCAAATGGTACATGAAGGCCATTGAAACAAGGGTGCAAGGACAATTGTTCACCCTTGGCCAAGTTCGTTTGAATTTCATCGCCAAATTCAAACTACCTCAGTCAGAGCAACAATATCTCTTTGAGTTGCGGGAGATTCAACAAAGGAAAGGAGAATATTCCTGGGAGTACAGTCATAAATTTAAATATTCTATTGGGAGGTTAGTGCATCCAATTCACGAAGATCACCAGAGGGAATGGTACATCCAAGGATTACTACCTCTAATGGGAATTACTTTAACACAACATCGAATAGCCACCTTAACAAATTCCTTGGAATGGTTGATGAAGATCAAAGCCATGGTAGGTTATCCAGGAAGTCTGAGGGTGACCAGGCCTCTAGTAGATGCAAAATTGTCACAACTTCAGGGACAAATATCGACGCTAATAGAGAAGATTCAAGAATTGACCATACCAAGACCAGGGCGACCTCAGGTTTGGTGCACAGGATGCTACACAGAATGGCATATGGAAAATGAGTGTCCATGCATGAGGGGAATGGGACCTCCTCACAATCTGATGGGACCCTCTCCAGGGCCAATGGGAGGAGTTGAGAAAGTATCTGCGGCTCCACCATTCCATACATCAGGGCTATACCATACCTTCCCAGGAACTCAAACATCTCAGCCAACTGAGTATTGTGAGATTTTTCAGACACACGGGCATGCACCGAGGCAGTGTCCTATTATGAAGAAGTACATGACTACGCCCAATACAATACATTTTTATTTTTGCACATCTAAGACACATGCTACAAATAAATGTAGAGCACTGGACTCACTTGCTGACATATTAGACTGGACAACATTAAGAATAAATGAAACCCCCCAAGGACCTGGAAGAGGATAGGGAGGTGGGGTTGGAGGTGGATTCATAAGAGGAAGAAATGGAGGAAGATGGTTGAGCTGATGTTACAACTGCAATGAACAAGGTCACTTGGCCAAAGACTGCCCTCACCCAAGACGACCATGGTGCTCTCACTGTAGGAATAATGGGCACGCAACCGAAGAATTCCTAGAACTAATCATGAAATGGGAAGATCAGGTTCGTCAACGAGAGAGATAATCTCATAAGCTTAGAACTAAAAATGGGAATCAAGGGACAACTACCTAATATTAACATCGTTACTCATGGAGGAGAAAAAATTGGGACAGATGCATATAATCAACCCAAGATTTAGAAAGTTGTTCCCAAGGATGACAGGTATGACCCTGTGAAACAAAAGTTGTTTTTCAAAGATGCAATAGAAATATTTAAGAGCATATCCACTCCAGAGATAATGGAGAATCCCCCTAAAGGCACCTCTCAACCTAACCTTGCGCAAGCCCCTACCTCACCACTGACATATAGAAACTCTTCATTTTCAAAGAAACACCCTGAGCAGTCTCAAAGTGTAATCAATCTATGGTTCAATTATTCTTTGATATCCTAGGGGATGACCAACTTACGGAGAAGTTGCGCAACTACCTATACTTAATATTGGGAAATGAGGAAACCCCATAAGCCATAGTAAGGACCAACTTCCCTGAGAAGAATACCCAGAGAATACAAAGAATAAAGGTGTGAACAGGAAAATAATTTAGGTTAGAATCCCACCTAGATGATTTTGAAATAAAAGATGTCATGCTAGATGTTCGTGCTCTTTTCGTCAATGGGTGAGCAAAAAGTGAGCACTTACATGCCTAGTTGGGCTCTTCTAGTCATGACAGCTGTAATGCAAAAGGTTAGAAAGAAAACAATAAAG
>JZKD02S1733699.1:51205-79904 GCA_000966675.3 Picea glauca | reverse complement strand
GGCCCTTTTGATGTGCTGTGGAGTTAATCCTTGTGCCATGGATGATTGTTTTTCTGTGTTGATGATGTTGAGTTCTTGTCGCCCTGTGCGGACGAAATTTCAGTGATAACACTAGATTTGGGATCCGATGTCAACATCCTACCCAAAAAGACCTGGGAAGTTTTGGGAAAGCCTTAGTTAGTATATTCCCCCATCCAGTTGAGAATGAAAAACCAATATTGCATTTTCCTAGTAAGAAGGCTGGAAAATGTGGAAATAGATGTTGCAGAAGTTAAAACCACAACCGATTTTGAGGTAACTGAAATCATGGGATCTAAGGATCCCTACCCTTATCTACTAGGAATTTATTGGGCATACACCAACTATGCTATCATTGATCTAAAGAGGGACACCATGAGGTTTGAAGCAGATGGGATAAAAGTAGTTCAACACTTAGATCCATGTTTAGGGCCTAGATACACTGAACCAGTGGACCACAATATGGAGTCAGATGCTCTTGACCCATTATGCACCGTAATAGTAGGAACAAAACTAGATTACATAAATCCCACTATAGATGGATCGATAAGTTGGAGAAGCATACAATCTGCTGAAGAGGATTCATAATTAGAATTTGACAGTTGGTAGCAAGGTTCATACAAATGATTCTCAAGACGATGCACAATTGTTAGAGAAACGAGATGGATTGGAACCAAGGTCAGAGAACACCCGACATATGATGGTACCTCAGAGGTACATAGTTTTCTTGCCAGCATGGAAGAGAAAATAGTGACAGATCAAAGTATATTTGTTTTTTACTTAGCCTTGCAAGATATTCCTGCTAGATGGTGGGCCACTCATAAAGCCTTGATTATGGAGTGGGCAGACGCAAAACAAGCCATCCAATGTCGATTCCAAAGTAGGGATCAACTAAAAGAAGAGATGAATATATATTTTCAAGATGCACAACTATTCGATGGACAGTCTGACCCTAAAGTGCATATTGAGCATTGCTTAAAGTAGTGGAGAGTTGCGGAAGTACCCTCTCACCTATGGGTTCAGGTATTTCTTCATTCATTGGGTCCAATCCTAAAATCCTGGTATATACATGAAGAGACCATAAGACAAACAAATTGTTGGCAGACCTTACAAGATCGATTTTTCAAGTACTTCTCCTTTACAAGTAAGTACCTCGATCTCAACACAATCCTTCAAAGAATCAGACAAATGATTTTTACTAACATTTGCAAAAAGAAATTGAGTCCAGTAGTATGTGTTGACCATGTTCATTTTCTTCAGTATAGTCTGAGCCTTGAAACTGACAAGCTAGTTGTACCTTGTTGTAAAGTTGAGAAAGACCTGGAAAAACCCAATGACTTAGAAGAGCTTAGAAACTTAACCATTAAAGAAACAAAAGGCAGTAGAGAAATTCAGGACACTATACCTAGTCACACTTGTAGCTCCTATAACCATCCACTAAAGTTGTGAAAATTTAATATAGGGAGTACATAACATCCTAAGATAACTTCTATAGGATATTACTGGGATGAGAAAACTATGAATGAAGTACATAGCCTGTTGCGGGAGTATGAGGACTTGTTTCCAAAAATTTTCTCAGAACGGAAAGGCATAAAAGGAGCCATGGAAGAAATGAAAAGTGAGTTGAAACCTGACTCAATACCTGTGAAGCACAAACCATATAGACTTAATCTTAGAATAAAAGAGAAGGTTAAGAAGGAATTGGACAAAATGCTTTCAGCATGACTTATTTTCCCAATCGAAGAAGCAGAGTGGATTAGCCCCATAGTTATCCAGAGAAAGAAAGATACATATTACATTCATGTCTGTGTGGACTACAGAAGTATGAATTTTTTATGTTTGCATGATCTGTTTCCGACACCTTTCAGTGACAAAGTGTTAGACTAGGTTGCGGGAAAATAATCTTATTCACTTACAGATGAATTATTAGGATATCACCAATTCAGAATCACAGAGGAAGACAAGAACAAGACCACATTCATAACTAAATGGGGATCATTCGGATACAATGTAATGCCCTTTGTCTTGAAGAATGCCCCTACAGTTTTCTCTCAGATTGTGATAGAAACATTTCAAGAGTTCATACACAAGTTTGTAGAAGTATCCATGGATGATTGGACAGTATACATCATGTTAAAATACCATGTAGGGCTACTCTGGTTAATGTTTGATAGATGTCGTGAATTGTAGATATATTTGAATCTAAAGAAGTGCATTTTATGTGTACCACATGGCAATATGTTAGGCCATATTGTATGCAGAGAAGGATTCTTGGTAGACCTAGCTAAAGTTTTGGTCATCCTGAACATCCCACCACCTACAAGTGCTAAACTGTTGCACTCTACACTGGGACATACATGATATTACCACAGGTTCATCAGAAGATATGTAACTATCACCACACCTCTAGAAAAATTGTTCAAGAAGTCCAAACTATTTTAGTGGACACCAGAGTGTGACAAAGCATGCAACATTCTCAAAGAAAAACAAAGTATTGCATCTATCTTGATATTTCCCCATTAGGAAATTGAATTCCATGTACATGTGTATGCATCAGGCATTGCCCAGGGAGCCATTTTAGCATAACCAGAGGAGGGAAATATGGACCACCCTATCTACTTTGCTAGCATAAAACTTCCGCAAGCCAAACGCAACTACACAACCACTGAAAGGGAAGGTCTAGCTATGATTTATGAATTACAGAATTTTAGACACTACTTGTTAGGCTCTCATTTTAAGGTTTTTACCGACCATTATGTATTGAAGTACCTAGTCAATAAACCAATGCTTGAAGGAAGGATTTGCAGGTGTCTACTAATCTTTCAAGAATTTTCATTCGAAGTCATTTTCAAACCAGGAAGATGCAATGTAAGTCTAGACCACCTGTCTAGGTTGGAATCAAGAGAAAGTGGTGGAGCAGTGGATGATCAGCTCCTAGATGAGGACCTATTCCAAATTGAGGCCATCCTAGAGTATCTTGAAGACATTGTTGTCTTCCTCAGTATAGGGACCTACCCAGAAACTTATTCTGCAACCCAAAAACGAAATTTGGTTGTGCAGCAGTATATCAACTAATTGTAGGACAACTTTAAAAATTGGGACTATACAACATCCTTAGGAGATGTGTCTTGAACCGTGAAAGGCAATATATCTTTTGGGAATGCCATAGTGGAGTTGCAGGAGAACATGTTGGAGGTAAAGCTACTGCACAAAAGGTACTTCAAGCTGGATTATGGTGGGATAAATTATTTAAATATGCTAAGTAGTATTCTAGATCTTGTGACATATGGAAAAGAGTAGGAAATCCATCACACAGAGATGAATTACCCCTTCATCCAGTTAGAGCACTTCAGGATTTTGAGAAGTGGGTTGTTGATTTTATTGGACCAATCAACCTGCCATCTAAACATTCAAAGGCCAGATACATCATTAGTGAAACATATTACCTCACAATATGGGTTGAAGAAGAGACAGTCCAAGACTGTTCGACAAATACAACTGGTATATTTATCTTTGAGAACGTCATCACTCGGTTTGGATGTCCGAGAATCTTGAGCAGTGATCAAGGTAGTCACTTTATCAGCAACACAATCGCAACGTTGATAACATAATTCCTTATACAACACCATAAGATAAATCCCTATCACCCACAAGATAACGGTACAGTGGAGGCATTCAATAAAATTCTGGAAAGAGGACTGACAAAAGTATGTTGTGAAAACAGGGAAGACTAGGATGATGGAGTTCCAATAGTCTTGTGGGCTTATAGGACTACCATGAAGAAGCTACACAAATATACTCCATTTAAGTTATTTTATGGGAAATAAGTTGTTGTACTTGCAGAGTTTATTACCCCTAGTCTCTATATAGCACAGGCTACACACATGGCAGATGACGAATCGGTTGTGTAAAGGATTGCAGACTTGCAAAAACTTGAGGAAGCGAGATTTTTAGCATATTTTCATCAAACAGTTGAGAAAGCTGGACATAAAGCTTGGCATGGAAAGCACATTAAGGATAAATTTTTTTTGAAAGGGGATAAGGTGCTACTCTACGACAGCCGATATCAGAAGCATCTAGGCAAGTTGTGCATGTATTGGTTGGGTCCATCCATAGTCGTGGAAGTGCAACACTCTAGTGCAGTCAAGGTAGCGCAATTGGATGGTATCCTTCGACCAATATGGGTGAATGGAGCCCACCTAATACCTTATATTTCTCATGATTGAGCCAAAGGACTGTTTCTCGAGTCCAAGGGATCATGTACAATAGTTAGATTTTAATTTCTTGTAATTTCTTTAATTTAGTTAATAACGTTGGAGTGTGCATTGTTGCGCTACGACATATACTTCTTTTTCAGTCTAAGCAGTGCTTTTGTGTAGAACTACTTACTTAGCTACACAGGATTGGAAGGTCCACCATTATATTAAATGAAGTCATTAAATATGATAGGAACCCCCATTGTGGTCATAGGGAGGGACAATCTGAACTTTATCATATCCCATGTGCCACACGCATCCCATCTAGTCATACCCTTTATGGTAGCTACAATAACCCGTCAGAACTTTTCATTAAGCCATAAAGGCGTGATATGCATAGATGCCATTGGTATCCCCATTGAGATTCTCAACCATGTTGAGGGATATGAGATCTCTTTAACTCAAAAACAGGAACTAAACCTACCTAAGAGGCCCAATTAGACTTATAAGCATTTGATGAGTGGTAAGGTTCTCCAGATTCATGATTTGGCTGGGCTTATCGATGGGATTTAATGGTGATTGATAGATATGTCTTTTCTGTTAAGCATTTTTCCTCGAGCTAGGTGGTTCTCTTTTTGGTTTTTTTCTAACGTTATAACAATAGAAAGATAAAACTCTAAATTAGATGACACAGAGAAGCTAACTATGTGTTTGGGGGAAAGGCTGGTTTTAGGATAACCTTTATACCATATCATGCAAATGAAGAATATCTAAACAACCTCAAACTGCCGTTAATAACATTTTAATTAGTGGACATTCAAAATTGTCTAAGATAACAGTTACAAAAAATAAACATACATGTGACAAGAAGCTAGTGCAAGAAAAGTAATTTCCAATGCTATATTATCAATCACAGGTTAACACAATCAATTAATAGTCACCAATAAGAATAAAAGAATTGTTACAAAATTATAAGATAACTTTAAATACATGTACAAAAACTCTTACTCAAAAAAACATCAAATATTGAATCTGAAGACAGAGATAATCCTCCTCAGTCTAAACACATTCACGCCTTAGATGATAGAAGTGTCTTTGGTTCTAAACAAAAATTCTTAATTAAAATAAACTTGCACATAAATAGTTCTATTAGAAAAATTTCAGAAAATTCTTTCTCTCCAAAACCATCGACCTTTTGTGCAAGGTCGATGCCCTTATTTATAAAAAAAATTAACTAGTCTAAAAATAGCTACTACAGTGGTATTAAACTGAGAAAATGCAATGTGGTGGATTTACTATATTTGTTCTCTTCTGCTTATCTAATGGTTTTACTGGAGTGGATTTTTCTTCTCATACTCTGACAACTTGATGAAGAGATCTTCACATGTGTTTGCATATGGAAACCTGTGTTGATCCATTAGAGTGGAGAAGACCTCTTTTATCTATACTGTCCGTTCCTTGTACTCGATTATCTTGACACTTAAGCCTTGTAGAATTGCAAGAGATTTGATCGGGTGTTCCATGAACTTCTTCACTTGTCCTTGGGTCATGCTTGAAATATGTGAAATATCTACTCCCCATGCCGAGTCTTTCTCTATATGTTGTGTGACTATTTCATGCAAATTGGCGAAATCCTTCGGTGAACCGAACTATGGTAGGTCAATGATTTTCATCTCTCGATTGATTTTCTCCAAACGTTTCTCGCACTCTCTTCATCTGTCCTATATCTTCCATTGAGGTTCTTGGACCATACTTAACCAGTATTTAGATGCATTCCTGATCTGGGATATGTTGTTATCCATAAACACTCGGATTCCATGCTCTTTTGTGTCTCAGACTTTCTATACCTCGCTTATGTAGTCGATCCACTCCAAGGCCTAATGCGCCTTTTCATACCATCTCTGCATGTCTTTCATTTTTCCAGCCCCATGAGGGTATCCTCTTTAAAATCATATATGCAAGTGGTGAAGAGATTCCTTTCACTTGTGAAGTGCGCATACTTTTCTCAGAACTCACTCTTCAAGAGTACTACTGCCTGTGTTGAATTCTGTAAATACTCCGCTTGATGGCATAGATAGTCCAACTCTTTCTTCATGGTGACTAATTCCTTTTCATCCCTTTTTCCTCTATCTAGTGTGGCATCGGTTATGGCCCTCCCTGCCCCAATTAGCTCAGTCATCTTAGCATTTTCTATGTTGAGTAGTGTCTCCTCTGTGGTGATGAGAAGTGTGATATCGAGCGTGAGCCTCCTTTTCTTGGTTGTTATTCTCATCACAACATTCCTTTTTATATTATAATCTATTTCCTGTATATCAGCAATTTCATCTACCGGTTCAGGAATCCATTGATCTCCTAGGTCAAAGTGTTGCCTAGGCTTCCTACAGTGTAGAAATGTTCTATGAACAATTTTTGTAATTCCTTAGCAGGGGAGGTTTATATATGCTCTGGTGACTTGGCCTCCTACTACTCCTCATTGGCTGGTGGAGTCATTGTCCTAGCTGGGGAGATAGGCAAAGGATCGACATTAGTCGGGGTGTCAATCGTTGAGATGTCGATTTCTTGTTGTTACGTTTCTTCTTCCTTTTCACTAGCACCCAAGTCATTCTTGGAACTATCCTTCTGAGGCTTCGTTCCCAATTGGTTGATAGATTCAGTGTCCATAGTGCTCTTAGCCTCATGGTCTCCTTCCTAGTGATTTTGGATCAAAGTTTTGGAAGCTGGGGAAAATGTTTCCCCTGGTTCTGCCTCTTCTGTGATTGGTACCAAAGTTATGAGCGAAACCTATGAACTTTCCTCATCGTCATATATGGTAATTAACTCTATGAGGATAGTAGGCACACTAGTCCCACTTGATTCTCTTGTTATCCTCCATTGAGTTGTAGTAGTCATCGACGATATTATTTTTGGTGACATAAGGCTGGGGTTTTCTTGATCAATGGTTTCCTCTGGTGGAATTTTCTCTGAGCCATTTATCTCTTCTTTGTGATTACTTGTGTCAGACAGGGTAATCCTCAAGGGCTCTATCAAAGGGTTGAGCGGGGGATATTCTTCTAACCTTTGTATATCTCTTTGGGATTCTTCCAGTAACATCATCTGCCTCCTCCGTGCCTGTTCCACTTTTTCCACTCAATTTTCTTCTCTTACCCTAAGAGCCTCTTGATTTATCTGCTCTATTGTCTCCACCTATTCCTCCATAGTGATTTCTTTGAATCTAGTCATATTCGGGTTGGCCCTCCTATAGAGAACTTACTCCCAGTCTTGTCCACCCTCGGTAAAAAACTCATCTTGGAAGCTATCATGAGCATATGTCCAACATGATGACACCTGCGATGCGTTCTGAAGTACCAGGCCTTTCGGATCATGCTTATGAAATTAGCCTGTGGGGAATAGGTACTCAAGTTGGTTCAACCCCTCTTGTTTCACATGTGCAATGTATTTTACCATGTAATACGCTATATAAAATCCATAGGGCATGAAATCTCTCTTCTTGTCCTTCACCAAAGTGGAATTATAGCCTTGTGGAATGGTCTGGTAACAGATTTATCCCACAATGAGTTGGTCCAAGACATGAATCGGGGGTAAACGTGGCACGCCAGTAGACCTGAACACTCTAATATAAGTGTTCGTTTCTTAAAAGTACCAATGGCCTACTTTTGAAACCATCATTTTTGTTTCCACTGTAAGCCTTGGGAATTCTTTTCTAAATATAATAAAATGTACTCGAGTTATGAACTCATCGCAGACTAGGGAATAAAATATATTGTACCTATTTTCACACAGAATGATGAAATAGACATGCACGGGTAGTTCGACAACATGCCATCTCAAATTCATGCCTGCGAAAATGTTCCTTGCACAGATCACGTCCAACAGGTATGATGCCATGACGCTTAACTATTTGAAAATGATGGCTCCCCAGTTGAAGTTGCTCCTGAATATTGCCACAGTATATGCTTCTGAAGTTGCTCCTGAATATTGCCACAGTATATGCTTCTGAATCCATACTTTAGAAAATGCAGAGTAATATTTTTCCCCGTATAAGTGAAAGATCAAAGCTGTTAGATAAATATACGACTCTCTGAAGTTTTTCATGTCGTACCATCCATTTCTCCTATTTGTGAATTTCTTGTCTTCTTTCCACCATGAGGTCATTAACTTGTTAGTGTCATGAAACTCATAAAATTTGACCACAAAATTTGTATTTAGTCTTTCCTCTGGGTCTTTGAGTTTGTAGTATTTTTGGACCTCCGTTGGAAGAGAAACACCAACACATTCGCCATTTTCATTATTGAATATGAATTTCATCGCATCTGTGTGGTCGATTATCCACCCCACTTTTTCAATGCAAGGAAAAACTAGGGTTTGGTTGGCCACCATATGTAGGCATGATCACCAGATGTTTGGGAATACCTAGTCATCCAACATCCTGACGACTGGGTCACTGTTTGGTATAAACTCCGGGTAATCTTCATGTTTGATCCTGTTGAACAGATATCCCCAATGAAAGAGCACCACCTTAGACCCAGTGATTGCCTCTGTGTTGCCGAACATCAGGGGCTAGGAAAACTCCCTTTTGGTAGATGTGCAGATAACTAGTTCCGCCCTTAAGGCAAAATCAAGATCTCTTGTAGCGCTCGGTGTAGAACCTTCGCCGACCTCTGCTTCCTTATTTTTGGGCATTCTAGGTGAGCAACTGGTCGTTGGCTTTCTCGGAGGCATTTTCCTTCTTGCATGAAAGAAATTAACCTGGTCTTACTAGTAATCAAAATCAGAGAGATGGCTGTAATCTCCTTGATGATTTCTCTTTCTTATTCGTTTGCTTCGAGGAATAAGCAATTTGCCAATGAAACAACATGTTTGGGTATGACCTTATGAAATTAAACAGAACGTATAGTTACCTTGTCGCATCAAGTATTCATTTCGTGATTCCATCATGGAATATTCATCATGCATAAGATTAAATGCAATGTAGGCTGGTGGCACAGGAGAGGGTTACTTCATAGTTCATCAACAAATTCAAATTTTGACTGTTGGTCGGCATGCGGGGTCATGTTATAGGTTATGTGAAAATTTAACTAATCCATCAACTTGGAAAATTATGTCTCATCTCAGCCGAAGGTGTCCCATCGAATGACCAATCCCTTTTCTCATTCACCATCATAATTGGTATCGGGGAGATATGGTGCAACACAGATCAACTGGGGTCTTGGGTATTGGCAAGTGAAAGTTAGAACTAAGACGAGGAACTCGATATTCTAGCGATCAAATGATAGTCAATAAGAACATCGATGTTGGTGGGTCAACTTTGTCATTGTTTCGTTGGTGTATCTAGGCAAAAGTTTCGACGCCGACCAAGACCGTTGTATAGTGTTGACATGGAAATATTGTCGTGGACATACATATATGACACGAAGAAAAGACTGAGTTGCACGGACTACTTACGTGGCAAAGACACGTGACTGGTGATTGTGATCTCTTCAGGAGAAACCTTTCAACATCATTAATTTTCTTTATACATACAACCTTGACTACAACACCCTATCATGCCGAAGTCAATGATGTATCGATGACCGATGATCGACGATTTTTGATGGTTATTGTTTCGTAGTTTCTCTCTTTCAGATTTCACCGAATCCGAAAAATGTATCGAAGGTAGATGATTGAAGGTTCGTTATGGATCATGTTAGTGATTTTCCTTTCGTATTTCGCCGATGCCGATGGTGTATCGACGATTTATAGAAAACTTCTTTGCAAGACATAATAAGTGATTGACGTGCCCTTTCTTCCATTTTTTCGATGATGATGATACATCGGGGAGGGACAATCGGTGATTATCATTGTTATGCGATCATTTTACTGCTCAGATTGTGTTGATGCCGATAATAGGTGCATGGCTCAAAAGTTTAGTTGTGTATACTTAGTTAAAATGCCAAATTTTCTTAGAGAAAAGGTAAACTTGTTCAATAACTCGAAACTAAGCCGAATATGATTGATAAAAAAAACATAACCAACATATGACCCCATTGATTCCTACACAACTGAATAAAATGAAAAAGACAAAGTGGTACCGAAAAAGAAAAACTTCACAAAACTTTTAGGGTGTGTTGAGTGCTCAACAAATGGCGATTATCTGGGTGAAAACAAAATCTCTACTCCTTCCCTTGTACATAGCCTGTGCAAATTGGTTGAGAAACCAACTGGCCTTATTCTATTCCTTTTCAACATAACATTTTCTATCAATGTGTACACACATTCCTGGGTCCACAAATCTGGATCCGCCTATGTGGTTTATGCTTTTCTGCCCTCTTTCCTTTTAACCTCAATCCATGTCCTTTCTAGACAAGAGTCGGGTAGGGCATCCATTGGCGTGAGGAATTTTATCTATCATTCCTTTTCTTATGGTATTGCTTCGTTGCCAATGAGCGTCCATAGCCCCAATGGAGTCACCCTGATATCAAAGACATTTCTTTGCTTCCAGCGAGCATCCATAGCCCCGATGAAGTTATCTGCATACCCTCTCAGACTTTACACTCTTTTTTTATATAGATCATTTTCTTCTGGCAGAAATGCCAAGAGTGAGTCAAAGAGGAGGATATTTTTTTTTTGACAAGGTGAAATTGTTAAGGTGGAGCTTTTTCTGGCTCTGTTCATAGGTACATGTGATTCTTCCCATCTAGCCATCTTTCCATTTAGCGTTACCAGGCCACTAGGCAGATTTTTCATCGCTTCCCCAGGTAGTATGCTTACAAAGACAAATATTATTTTGAATATTTGTACTAGCCCATCGTATCTTATTTTGCATGTCATTGTAGGTCAGAAACAAAGTCTCTTTTACTAAATCAACCACTTCTTTACAAAAAGAAACTTAATTAAAGAAACTAATAAGAAAAAGAAAGAAAAGAAAAAGAATTTACAGTCAATCTTCCATAAACCAACACACTTACCTTGATCAAAATGTATGCTAAAAATAAAAGAAACTCAAACAAAACATCAAAAGAAACTTTTTTTTTTTAAGAGAAGTATTGTTTTAGGGCTTGGTCATTCACCAGGAGGGTGTTGGATTCACCCCTCATATTTTGCAACTTGTATGTTCCTGCTTCGATCTTCTCGGCCACCTAAAAAATGTACGAGCCATAGATTTTGGAACTTTGAGTGTTTTCCTTTAGACTCGTTTTCTTTATCCCACTTCAAGACTAGGTCCCCTACCTCGAAATGTTTTTCTCTGGCCTTATGTTTGTCAAACCATTTTTAACTATCTGCTGATGAGCGGTGAACTTAAGTTTAGCCTTTCCCTTTCTTCATCCAACATGAGAAGGGTATCAATCCTTTGTTGTAGAGAAGATGAGGGTTGAACTCTTGATTCCTGGGCAAGTTGTAAAGATGGAAGGTACAATCCATTTGGAAGAATAGATTCTTTCCCATATACCAGAAAATATAGAGATTTTCCTATGGCTTGTTTAGGTGTCACTTTATCGGCCCACAGGGCATTATGAAGTAAATTATGCCAATTTCTTTGATTTTCAACAACTGTCTTTTTTAAAATTCACACCATATTTTTATTAGTTGACTCTACTACCCCATTACCTTGCGGATAATAGTTTGCAGAATAACTTATTATGATCCCTTTATCAAAGGTGAATTCTGTCAAGCGTGTGGAATAAAAATAGGCAGCATTGTCAAAAATGAGGACGAAAGGCATCCCAAACCTTTTTATTAGTTGTTGTTCTAAAAATTGGATCACTACCTTTTTATTAATGTGTGTGGGAGGGATAGCCTATGTTCACCTTGTGAAATAATCTGTTGCAGTCAAGATATATTTATGTTGTTTCGAAGAATTGGGAGTAATTTCTCCTATGACATCTATTCCCCATTGCTCAAAAGGTATGGATATGGTCACCAACTAGAGTGGAATGGCTGGTCTCTTTTCCCTACCGATGCTCACTTGAAAATATTTACATTTCCTGGAATATGCATGAGTGTCCCTCAACAAAATGGGCCAATAATAACCAACCCTTAATATTTTGTGAGCTGTGGTTTCTCCTGTAAAATGTCCACCTGTTGGGCCATCATGGAGTTATTTGAGTAACTTTTTTGCATCATTATGTTCAAGACATCTAAGGAGTACTCCATTATAGTTTACGTGGAAAAGCACAAAATTTATGAGGCGATATTGAGCAGATTTTAACCTGAGGGATCTCCTTTCTCTAGGGTTTAGGTTTTTCGGAAAAGTTCCATGATGCAGGAGATAAAACAAGTTTCCATACCAAGATTCTTTCCTGGGAGGTATGTATAGGGCTTCTCCACACCATAATGATAGTTCATTTTCCCAACCAGAGTCTTCTGTGTTAATCATATCTTGGGCCTCAACATCCAGTTTACATAATCCTTGTCCTTTGACAATTTTGGTAGGTTTTATGTCTAGATCAAATTCTTGAATGAATTCCATCCAATTTCTCCTCCTTTCTCCCATCTCCTGTTGGGTGAATAAATACCTGACTGCGGGGTGATGGACTATGACTTTGGTGTGATTCTTCAGGATATAGGATCTGAAATGTTTGACTTCTTTATATACTATGTAAGCTTGTTTGTCTATAGCAGGGTAGTTTAGTTCATCTCCTTGGAGGTTGGTGCTCATAAAGGATATTGGTTCTTCATTGTTTTCATCATCCTTTTGGGTAAGTACTACAGCCAAGGATTGGTCAGAAGAAAAGGTATAAAGAAAAACATCCTTGCTAAAGTCAGATCTTCGCAGCACTAGTGCTTGGGATATTGCAATTTTGATGTTATTAAAAAATCCTCTCCTTTCTTCATCCCATTTAAACTTTTCATCCGTGCAAATCATTTTTTGTAATGGTTTAACAGTTTTAGTGAAGTCATGAGTAAATTTTCTCACAAAGTTGATTTTCTTGAAAAAATATTGCATTGCATTTTTATTGTGAGAAAAGGGGAGTTTATCTTTTATTCGCTCAGGGTCGATGCTAATTCCTCCTTGAGATATGATATGACCTAGTATTTTTCCTTCGTATACACCAAAGATGGTTTTCTTAGGGTTAAATGATATTCCATACTTCCTACACCTTTCAAATATCTGAGTCAAATGTTAAATGTGGTCTTCCTTGTTTTTAGAGTACACTGTTACGTCATCTAAATAAACTACCACACACTTGTTGATCAATCCCCAAAAATATACATCCATGGCCCTCTGGAAATTCGCCCCTACGTTAATTATCCTGAAGGGAATGCGTCTATAATAAAAGGTTGCCCACTTGGTTCGAAAGGTAGTTTTTAATCAGTGATCTTCTGAAACCAGGACCTGGTTATATCCTGAAAAACCGTCTAGGAGAGAAAAAATTTCAGAGCCAGATATTGTCTATAAGAGTTGTTCCATGGGTGGTACCAGGTAGATATATATTTCTGATGCTCTGTTAAGGTTTATGAAGTCTACACACAAATGAATTTCCCCAGACTTCTTTCTGATAGGCACTCGATTGGATCCACATGCATAATGTATTACCCGAAAGATAATCTTGGCATCTAATAACTTCTTCAACTCTTGTTACATTATAGGTTCCAGAGATGGGTGGTACTTCCTAATATTTTGTTGGAATGATTTTTTTTATGTTTCAACGGGATCGCATGTTGGATAATGAGAGTATCAGATGTTTTCAATTCTTGGTACAAACAAGCAAAGACATCTTGATATTCTTTAAATAGTTTAAGATAATATTTCTTGTATTCTTTGGACACTGTCTTTCCTAGGTTGACATTCTTGGGGTTCTTGGGGGTGCCTATGTTTATATTTTCGTATATAGGGCATGAGCTCCCTCTTTTCACGTTTTTTGGTCCTCTGAATCTTTCCCTCAAGTCAAAAAGGTTCTCTAGACTGGCCACCCCTTTAGGTATCATGTGAAACTTTGGTTTGTCATCAGAGTGGTATGTTCCCTTCTTATGTTCATGGATATTCGATTAATGAGTAGCTCTTGGAATATTTCATCGCCAATGGCCAAATACTTAAAATTCTCCTAGTTAGTTAGGAAATCTACAAGTTGTTCATCCCCTTCAAAGACTTTCCAGTTAGAAATGTTGTTAGGCATCGATGGTTTGTAGAGTAGTTCTACTGCAAACCTTGAGGATTCATAGTCTTCTAAAGGAGACAATCTTGAGGCTACGGTGGCTGAAGAATCAACAATAGTATTTTTTATCTTGGGAACAATGGTAATGTTGAAAGCCTCAAAATTGTCTATTAGCCTGTGTACCTCTTGTTGGTAATTTCTCAAGTGAGGTGAATTGCAATGGATAGTATTCTTCACTTTTCTAACAATAATTTTAGAGTCTCCGAAAAATTTCAACTCTTTGATATTTAAGTCGATGGCTTTATTTAGTCCCTGGACTAGAGCTTCATATTCAACAGTGTTATTTGTGCATTCAAATTATAATATGCAAGATAATAATTTTCGTTCCCATTTTGGGTCAATGATGATACATCCTACTCTTGATCCCTCTTGCGATTTAGAACCATCAAAGTAGATCCTCAAAATTTGTGGAGGGGAATTTTTGACCTCTTCATGTCTAGCTATTTTTTCACTTTCATCTTCCTTGTTTGTTACTCCTGATAGAGAATCCTGACAAAAGATGTTTTATTATGTGGTTGCTAGTAGGTTTACTTGAAAGTTCATTTCAGAGTTTTGAGTGAGAGTTACATCAGATAAGAGAAGGGAAAAATTTCCAAAATCAGAATTGTAGAAGTAGTTTCCTAACACAGGGAAATCTGCCGACGAGGGTTTATTTGGATTCTCTAAATCAATGACAATATGTTTGAGATATATTTATTTGTCAATCCTAATCATGTTTTTATGTCCCTTTAATGGAAACCAGAGGTGATCCTAGTCACTACTAAAGTATCCATTTAATTTCTCAAACCAGTCTCGACTAAGTAGCATTCCATAAGCCTCTGGGATGTCTACAACAATTATGTCAATTACTTGAACAAATTTGGGTTGCGTAGAAATTCTGATCATGACATCTTTCCGTTCCCCAATGACCTTTACCTAATTCCTATCCAGTTGTATAACATGTTTATGACTTTTGAGTGGGGTTGTGTTCAATTTCTTGCAAATTGACAATGGCATGACATTTGAATATGCCCCTGAATCAACTAGGAAATTATGTAGATTTCTGTTGAAAACTTCAAACATCAAGAGGAAAGGAAGAACAAAAGGCCTTCGTTTTTTTTTCTAAAGAGAAAGCATTCACACTTGGCTTATTTGTTAAATCTGAGGGAGATGGGACCTTGCTTTGATTGGTGCCTATCATAGGGGTATCTATTGACTTTAAGGCTTGTAACAGAAAATCCTTTTGTTGAGGGATGCTACACATGTCCATGATAGACACATTAGCCTTCATCTTCAACAAGTATTCTACCACATTGTAGTCTAGTTTAGGATATTCCCGTGTGTATACTCATAGGGTTTCTTTGGGGAGAAACTAGTGGTTTGGGGTGATGTGTTGCTGGTTTCCCTATAGATAACTGAGTAGTGGTGGGATTAATTTGGACTGGTTGACTCCTACCTCGCGTCTATAAAACTAGAACTTCAGCGGGAGGTTCCTGCACTTCAATCCCATAACAACAACATGGTTGTCTCTTCCAGGGGCTCTTGACTTTCTTGATCGATGGCATTTATTTATGAGCTACTGGGTTGTTAGGTTAGAGAGAATTCATCTAGGAATCAATTAGCCATTAAATTTATAGCATGGAACCATTGAGAGAAGTCCCTTTTTGAATGACCCTCATGGCGGTACGTGCAGAAAGAGCCAGATGCTACAGTCCCTAATTCGATGTTTAGGTTATTTGGGGGACGTTCTATAGCTTTGAAGGGTGGATTTATTCTAAAAAAGGGTTTATAAGGTCTTTGATTTTGGTTTCCCTCCCCAACATTCCTTTCCATATCTACAATCTCGTTGGATGGTTTTTTTATCATCCGTTGCAGGTTTTATAGATATCCTCTTTCTTTATCAGGACATGGCTATGTTTGTTTCCCTGGGGTCTTGTTAACAAAAGTCCTCTCTTAGGTAGAGGTTGGGTTTCTTTTTTTATTAGTGAGATCTGACGTTCTTTTCATCCTTTCATTTGTAATTCAATTGTTTTAGCTTCTTCAAAATTTTCGATTAGGGTACATTTGGCAACCCTTTTTATGAACATGGAAATAGAAGCTGGGAGAACATTAGCGTATACTTCAATTTGCAACTCCTAGGTAGGTTTAGCTTCGGGTTGGAATTTGTTCAAGATGGTGGTAAACCTTTGTTTGAAATATTTAACCTTTTCTTTTGGACTAATAGTGGAGGTGAAAATTTCATCCATTAAATCTCCTGTGGTGGTTTCTTCAGCAAATTTGTCCAAAAAATCCTTTTGAAACATTGTCCAGCTAGTTATGGAACCAACTGGCAGGTTGAAATACCAAGTCGAAGATGAATTTTCAAAGGTATAAGGAAAAATTCTAAACAATACATATTCGTGTTGCACATTCATCAACCTTATGGCTAATATGAACTTCTTGATATGGTCCTCAGGCAATCCGGAGGTTTCAAGATCAAATTTAGAAAGTAATTTTTCTAGATGTCGAGGTAGGTTATGCACTCGACCTAGGATTTCCATAGAATCTATGGCCAACCATGGTTTATTATCTTGAGGTTGATTTACCCCTTCTCCATTGTTATCATTATTATCCTCCATGTCTTTTGATTCAGAACTAGAGCGATCTGAGTTAAACCCTTCCTCTTCAAATTCAAAATTGTCAGGTTCAGAGTAGTTACCAGCTGGTGTTTTGGGTATCAAATTCAGGGGTTGTTCAATCTCAGTAAGGGAAAAATTTATCAGGTCTTCTACCGAGTGAAAAAATACCTAGTCGGGGGTGTCAACAACTGGTCTGCTAATTTGTTTTCATTGAGGAAGTAAAGGATGTAAAGGTAATGCTTCAATTTTCTAAGCATAAGCTCTTGTGATCCTTTTGAACTTATTCAAATATTTGTGGGGAAGAGCGTAAGGTATTTCAAGGAATAAGTGTTCTTTCTCTTCGTCTTGAGGTGAGTTACTCGTATTGGGAGTACTCTCTATGTGTGGGCTATCTTGAGAGTGACTAGCCATGCATGTGGGCTAGTTTGAATCTATAGGCTATGCAAAATATATTATCAGAAATATCATTAGCCATGTATTTGTTCAATCCCTCCTTCTAGCACCAATTCTGTTGAGGGATCCAAGATCCCTTTAACTCAACAGCAGGAACCAAACCCATCTAAGAGGCTCAATTGGACTCATAAGCGTTTGATTAGTGGTAAGGTTCTCCAGATTTTTGATCTGGCTGGGTTTATCGATGGGATTTAATGGTGATTGACATATATGTATTTTCTGTTAAGCATTTTTCCTCAGGCTAGGCAATTCCTTTTTTGGTTCTTTTCTAACGTTATAACAACAAAAAGATAACTATGTGTTTGGGGCGAAGGCTAGGTTTAGGATAACCTTTATACCCTAGCATGCAAATGAAGAATATATAAACAACTTCAAACTGGAATTAATACCATTTTAATTAGTGGACATTCAACATTGTCTGAGATAACACTTACAAAAAAGAAACATACATGTGACAAGAAGCTAGTGCAAGAAAAATAATTTCCAATGCTCTATTATCAATCACAGGTTAACATAATTGATTACTAGTCACCAATAAGAATAAAAGAACTATTACAAAATTGTAAGATAACTTTAAATACATGTACAACAACTCTTACTCAACAAAGAAACAAATATCGAATCCGAAGAGAGAGATAATTCTCCTCGGTCTAAACACATTCACGCCTTAGATGATAGAATTGTCTTTGGTTCTAAACATAAATTCTTAATTAAAATAAACTTGCACATAAATAGTTCTATTAATGTTTTTTTGGAAAAGTTTTTCTCTCCAAAATTATCGACCTTTTTTGCAAGGTCGATGCCCTTATTTATAACAAAAATTAACTAGTCTAAAAATAACTACTACAATGGTATTAAACTGAGAAAATGCCACGTGGCAGATTTCATCTATTTGTTCTCTTATTCTTATCTAATGGTTCTACTAGAGTGGATTGTTCTTCTCGTACTCTGAACACTTGATGAAGAGATCTTTGCATGTGTTTTCATATGGAGACTTGTGTTGATCCATCGGAGCAGAGAAGACCTCTTTTATCTCTACTCTCATTCCTTATACTTGATTATCTTGACACTTAATCATTGTAGGACTACGAGAGATTTGATCAGGTGTTCTGTGAACTTCTTCACTTGTCCTGGGGTCATGCTTGATATCTGTGAAATATCTGCTTCCCATGTTGAGTCTTTCTTTGTATGTAGTTTGACTATGTCAAGCAAATCGGCGAAATCCCCCGGTGGATCGAACTTTGGTAGGTCAATGCTTTTCATCTCCCGATTGATTTTATCCCAATTTTTCTCACACTCTCTCCATTTTTATTGTATCTTCCACTCAGGTTCTTGCACCATACTTACCCAATATTCAGTTTCCTTCCTAATCTGGGAGATGTTGCTATCCATCAACACTTGGATGCCATGCTCCTCTATGTCTCAGCCTTTCTGTACCTCGCTGATGTAGTTGATCCGCTCCAAGGCATGATGTGCATTTTCATACCATCTCTTCACTTATTTACAGGTTTCCATCCCCATGAAGGTATCCTCTTAAAAATCGACTATGCAAGCAGTGAAGAGATTTATTTCGCTTGTGAAGTGTGCATATGTTTCTCAGAACTCACTCTTCAGGAGTACTAATGCCTGTGTTGAAATATGGTAATACTCTGCTTGATGGCACAAATGGTCCAACTCTTTCTTCATGGTGGATAATTTATTTTCATACCTTTTTGATATATCTAGTGTGGCATTGGTTATGGCCCTCCCTGCCCCAATTAGCTCAGTAATATTAGCATTTTCTATGTCGAGCAACATCCCCTCTGTGGTGATGAGAAGTGTGCTATCGAGCATGAGTTTCCTTTTCTTGGTCATTCTTCTCATCACAACCATCCTTTTTCATAAGCGATCACATGTATATCATAGATTTTGTTTACTGGTTCAGGAATCTGTTGATCTCCCCAAGTCAAAGTGTTTCCATGGCTTCATTTCATGTAGAAATGTTCTATGACCACTTCTTGTAATTCCTTAGAAGGGGAGGTTTTTGTATGCTCTGGTGACTTGGCATCCTAATGGTCCTCGTCAGCTAGTGGATTCTTTGTCCTAGATGTGGATATAGGAAAAGGATCCACATTAGCTAGGGGGTCAATCGTTGAGATGTTGATTTATGGTTGTTTCTTTTCTTCTTGTTGTTCACTAGCACCCAAGTCATTCTTGGAACTATCCTTTTGAGGATGTGTTCCCAATTGGTCGAGAAATTTAGTGTCCAGAGTGATATTAGCCTCATGGTTGCCTTCTTTGAGATTTGGGATCAAACCGTAGGAAGTTGGGGTAGATGTTTCCCTTGGTTCTGCCTCTTCTGTGATTGGTACCAGAGTTATGAGAGAAACCTATGAACTTTCCTCATCATCATATATCGTAAGTGAGTCTATGAGGATAGTAGGAACACCCATCCCACTTGATGCTCTTGTTATCCTCCACTAAGCTATAGTGGTCACTGATGATCCTACCTGTGGCGACATAGGGCTGGGGTTTTCTTGATCAACAATTTCCTCTAGTGGAATTGTCTTTGAGCCATTTAGCTCTTCTCTACGATTGCTTGTGTCAGATGGGGTAATCGTAAAGGGATCTATCAGAGGGTTAAGTGGGGTATCTTATTCTAACCTTTGTATATCTCTTTGGGCTTCTTTGAGTAACAACATCTCCCTCCTTTGTTCCTCTATTGCTTCTACTGCTCGATTTTCTTCTCTTACCCTAAGAGACTCTTGAGTTGTCTGCTCTATTTTATTCACCTATTCCTCCATAGTCATTGCTTTGAATCTAGTCATATTCGGGTTGGCCCTCCTATAGAGCACTTTCTCCCAATCCTGTGCACCCACGATAAAAATCTCATATTTGAATCTATCATGAGAATATGGCCAACATGATGACACCTATGACGCATGCTGAAGTACCAAGCCTTTTAGATCATGCTTGCGAAATCGGCCTCTGGGGAATCGATACTCAATATGGTTCAACCCCTATTGTTTCATGTGTCTAGTGTCTTTTACCATGTAAAATCCTATATGAAAGCCATAGGGTATGAAATCTCTCTTCTTTTCCTTAACCAAAGTGGTATTATAGCCTTTCACAATGGTCTGGTAATGTATTTCTCCCACAATGATGCAGGAGCATCGTAAGCAGCCAGCCAAGCAAGTGTAAAGGCAAGAGATAGCTGGAAAAGCACCAACACACATTTTGAAGTATTTTGAAGATTAATGAATGGACATTAATGTAATAGCTAAGGGAATCATACTTACATTTATATCTAGGAGAGGTGAACAGATTTGGAGCAATTGCTCTCATCTGTTGAATGTAATAGGCATTGAAGTTTTTTTAATGCAAGTAGGTAGATATGAATGTTAGATTAGACAGTTTAGAAGTGTAGGAGGGAAAACGGATGATAGACACCCTCACCCTTGTATCATTGTAAGATTAATTTTTTTCAAAATTCATAAGCTATAGAGCTGAAGCAGAGCGCTGTAGAGAAGAACCCATGTACAGGAATGCTTGAGTTAATATATGAAGTGTTGACTCAATTTTCATGGTGTTATGATGCTTACTGTTTACATTAGTTGAATGGTATGTTTACATCCATTTTGTTTTCTCTGTTACGCATTTATTTCAATGTTGTGTTGTGTGTATGACTCCATGTTGAATGTATGAAGTATGAGAGAGGAGAAGAATGAGTTTCAATTGTTTCTCTCCCTGAGAATTCCTGCAAGGAGTGTAGTGAATGTCCACAAGGTGTGAGTTGACGAGGGTCTGAGTTTTATCTCAGGAAGCTCAGGAGAGATATCATTGTTCTCATACCAATAGACGTGTGGGAGAAGCACAGAGCTGTGCAAGGTGTGTGCAGGCTAGTTGAAGCTTTAGAACTTATCAACTAAGGGAAAAATTTGAAGGACTATTGTTGCAAAGAGTGCACAGGGTCGAAGACTCAAATAACCAAAAGTTATTTGAAAGTTTTCCACAAGGAGTGCGTGCAAGGATCCTTTTGGAAGCTTGAGTTTAAAAGTGAAATATCAGGAGGGATTTAACCTTTGAAGTGATCAAAGGGAGAGGAAGGTCGAAATCGTCGCACAGGAGTCATTGAGGAGTGAATTGGATAGTCAGAATTCTTCTTGGAGAACTTGCGAAATCATGAGGACCGTAGGATCCAGAGGTGCTATAAGGTGGTTAGGAGTTGGATGAACCCACCACCCTAATATCAAGAATCAACATGAACTATTGATCATGGTTCGTTTGAGCCATCAGATCATTTCAGGAATTCAGGATTCGTAAGTTTGGAGTGCAGGCCAAAATCCTTGGTCACTCTAACTCCCGAATCGCAGAAGGGATTATCAAGTGTGAAATTGAATGGCAGGAACACTTCATGGAGAAGCGCCAAAGACCCGAGAGCCATTGGATCTTGCAAATAAGTAAGGGGGGGTTAAGGCGAGTAATTTTTCAATCACCCATAAGCTCAGAAGAGATAGGGGTCATTGGATCCAATCCAACGAGAGTCGTCGGATCTTGTGCAAATTTTCATTTCAGGAATTCGCGGATTGGCGCGACAAGTGATTTTGGGGTCAAGAGTTGTGGACTCTCGGTTCGCGAAATCCCTAAAGAAAAGATGAGTCATTAGCTTGAGGGAGACTCACAGCCATTGATCTAGTAAAAGGTAAATTTTCGGAGTTCGGGAATCATAGGGGCAGAGGAACGACTGTTGGTTGTTCGCTCGAGTATCAAAAGCTGGAATTAGTGGGTAACAGGTGGCATGTTCTTGTCACATTGGAAGAGTCAACCTTCATTGACATTTCACATTTCGGCGATTACAAAAGAGGTGGCATTGCATCGAGAACCTCCAACTCGCGAAGCCCGAAATCTTTCATGGCTTAAACAAAGGGTTTAAATTAACTCTTGGTGTGGTTTTCAGAAAATATCTTGCGTTGATATCGGCCCGAGGGTAGGGGGCTTGCACCACACAATGAGCCAGTCTAGGACATGAATGGGGAGTAAATGTGGCATGCTAGTAGCCTCAAACATTATGATATAAGTGTTGGTTTCTTCAAAGTACCAGTGGCCTAATTTTGAAACCATCTTTTTGGCTATCGTTGTAAGCCTTGGGAATTATTTTCTAAATATAATTAAATGTACTCAAGCTATGAACTCATTGCATACCTGGGCATAAAATCTCTTGTACCTATTTTCCCATAGAATTCTGAAATAGACATGCATGGGTAGTTCAACAACATGCGAGCTCAAATTCATGCCTGTGAAAATGTTCCTTGTGCGGATCATGTCCAATAGGTATGACGCCATGTGAAAAGCTAGCATTTGTCCATCCTTTCATTTTTGGGACTAGAAGATGTTAGTTCTTAACTATTTGGAAATGATGGCTCCCCAGATGAAGCTACTCCTAGAGATTGCCACAATATATGCCAAGGGAATCCATTCTTAAGAAAACTTGGAGAAATATTTTTCCTCGTATAAGAGGAAGATCAAAGCCATTAGATAAATATACAGCTCTCTGAGGTTTTCCCTACCCTACTAGTCGTTGCTCCTATTTGTGAATTTCTTGTCTTCTTTCCACCATGATGCCATTAACTTCCTAGTGTCATGGAACTCATAAAATTTGACCACAAACTCTATATTTAGTCTTTCCTCTAGGTCTCTGAGTTTGTAGTATTGTTGGACCTCTGTTGGAAGAAAAACACCAAGACATTCTCCATTTTCATTATTGATTATGAATTTCAGCGCGTTTGTGTGGTCGATTATCCATCCCAGGGTTTCGATGCAAGGAAAAAATGGGGTTCACTTGGTCACCATATGTAGGCATGATCATCGGATGTTTGGGAATACCTGGTCATCCAACATCCTGATGTCTGAGTCTCTGTGTGGTATAAACTCTAGGTAATCTTCCTGGTTGATCCTATTGAACAGATCTCCCCAATGCAGGAGCACCACCTTATACCCAGTGATTTCCTTCGTGTCGCCGAACGTTGGGGTCTAGGAAAACTCCCTTTTGGTAGATGTGTGGATAACTGGTTCCAACTTTAAGGAAAAATCAAGCTCTCTTATAGCATCTGGTGTATACCCTTCGCCAACCTCTGCTTCCTTCTTTTTGGGTGTTCTAGTTGAGCTCTTGGTCATTGGATTTCTCAGAGGAATTTTCCTTCTTGCTTGCAATAAATTAACCTGGTCTTACTTGTAATCAAAATCAGAGAGTTGGATGTAATCTCCTTGAACCTTTCTATCACTTCTTCATCTTCTTCGAGGAATAAGAGATTTGCAAATGAAACAACATGTTTGGGTATGACCTTGTGAAATTAAACAAAATGTATACTTACCTTGTCGCATCAAGTCTTCAATTCAGGAGTGAAAATGTGATATGTGAATCTATTATAGAATCTTCATCATGCCTAGGATTAAATGCAACGCAAGCTGGCAATGTAGGAGTAGGTTACTTTGTATCTCATCGACAAATTCAAATTTTGAAAGTTGGTTGTCATGTGGGGTCGTGTTACAGGTTACGCGAAAATTTAACTGATCCATCAACTCACAAAATTCTATCTCATCTCAGCCAAAGGTGTCCCATCGAATGACCAAGCCCTTTTCGCATTCACCAACATAATCGGTATCAGGGAGATATGGTGCATCGCAGATCGACTGGGGTCATCCGTATCAGTGGGTGAAAGTTTGAACTAAGATGAGGAACTTGGTATTCTAGCGATCAGCCGATAGTAAATGAGTGCATCAACGTCAGCGGGTCGACTTTGTCATTGTTTGGTTGGTGTATCTAGGAAAAAGTTCCAATGCCAACCAAGACCGTTGTACAGTGATGACATGGAAATATTGTCATTGATGTACATATATGACACGGGGAAAATACTAAGTCACACAGACTACTTACATGGAAAAGACACGTGAGTGTTGATTCTTACCTCTATAGGAGAAACCTTTCGACATCGGTGATTTTATTTAGACATACAACCTTGACTATAACACCCTATCATGCTGACGTCGATGATGTATTGACGATTGACAATCAACAGTTGTTGATGGTTACGGTTTCGTATTTTATCTCTTTCAGATTTCACCGACTCCAAAAAATGTATCGGTGATCGACGGTCGGAGGTTTGTTATGGCCCATGTTAGTGATTTGCCTTTTGTATTTCTCCGATGTCGATGGTGTATCAACAATTTTTAGAAAAATTCTTCGCAAGATATAATCAACGATCAACATGACCTATCTTCAATTTTTTTTCCGATGATAATGATACATCGGGGATCAACAATCATTTATTATCATTGTTATGTGATCATTT
Organism: Picea glauca; assembly: GCA_000966675.3. Classification (NCBI taxonomy): domain Eukaryota; kingdom Viridiplantae; phylum Streptophyta; class Pinopsida; order Pinales; family Pinaceae; genus Picea; species Picea glauca. The sequence goes on along the minus strand of JZKD02S1733699.1, from coordinate 55,179 downwards.
TACTGCTCGGATTGCGCCGATGTCAGTAATAGGTGCATGGCTCAAAATATTAGTTGTGTATACTTAGTTAACATGCCAAATTTTCTTAGAGAAAAGTTCAGTTTGTTAAATAACTCCAAAACAAGCCGAATATGATTGATAAAAAAAACATAATCAACACATTACCCCATTGATTCCTACACAACTGACTAAACTCAAAAAGACAAAGTGGTACCCAAAAAGAAAAACTTCACAAAACTTTTAGGGTTTTTTGAGTGCTCAACAAACCATTAAAATGGTAAGCCCTCAATTCGACCACATCCATGTCATCTCGTTCATTAAAGTCGGGATCACCTTATAGATTCTACCACATTATCAGCCTCGTTAGACACCTAAACCTGAGATTGTGTTTATGGTTTAATAATGAGTGTCCTTAGGAGTAATTACAAAGATCTCCAATAATCCTGCTTATAAGATCTTGCAAATTCATGAGTGAGACTTGTTGTTTACCTCAGTTATATTTTATCTTGTGCTATCTACACCCTCAGCTCGTTTGTGAAATCTTCCGCTCCCCAGTCGCAACCCCGAGCCCCAACCCAACTTGTGTAGTTTTCTAGCATTCCAGAGCCAAAATGCCAAGAGCATCAGGAGGTCAGAGTTCAACTCAAAAAGAGGAAATTCCATATGAGCCATGCAATCTCTGAGTCAATATCATGGGCAATGTCAAGGGAAATTTTGAGAAAGTAAAAATCCTCGACCTCGACCTCGACCTGACGGACCAATTATTGTTTTTGTAGATGAATATTAGTGTATTCTGGGACTTGGCTCTAGATGCAATGGGAGGCATGCAGTTTGTATCAAATCCAGAATTAATCAACTTGTTCAATTCCACCATTATGAACCTTAAGGATCTACCGATTTTTAGAACTATTGGTGAGGTTGCGCAGTGCACCAAGTTTTTGATTAGTCGGGTGCATGATAGGAGATTATGGTTTGATAGAAGATATCTGATTCATGTCGAGGATATCTGTCATCTCACCAGATTATCCCTCAAGGGTGAGGATGTATCAAAAGTATTCCAAGGCCCAAGAAAGAATGGGAAGAATAAGGGTGAAGTCAGGCTGTATGAGAAATTCCATACACAAAGAGGCAAACGTACAGCCAAAATTGACCCAATCCTACCAAAGACGGTCCAGACAGTCTGCTACGTGATTTATAGTAAGGTTATGAGGTCGTACTACAAGGGAGAATGTACCTTATATTCTCTCTCAGTAGAATATTTATGCGTAAATCTAGATGTGTTCAACTGGTGTAGCTAGCTACTAGAGGAACTCATAGTTGCTTGTGAGGAAGCTCAGGAGAAAGGAGGAACTTTCACATATGGATACTTGGTCTTTGCATTTCCAATGTGTAAATGGTGGTCACACTCAAGAAGACAATTGTCACCTATAGATAAGGGTCACCTAACCAAGATGTTCGAGCCCTGACACTCAAGGTGAGACTTAGAGAATATGGAGTTCAACAATGCAACCTTCCTAAAGTGGTACAAACAACTTATCGATGCAACTTAGCGGTTGCGCATACCACAAGAATTGTTGAATATCAACACCCAGAACATCACATTTGGGATAAATATCCACTATAGTTTTGTTTGGCCGAGGCATGCGAAGCCTGAGGACTTCCACACGAGGTCATTACCATTCTATCTGGATGAAGAAGCCTTCGACAAGGAATTTATGTCATTATTATAACCCTAATTTACACCATACATGTTTACCGGGCATCAGGCCATCTCAGATTCCTTCTTTTCCAAAACACTACTGAACAACTCTTCTAAAAACTCCATTTTTAAAAGTCCATGCTAGCTAACCCACTACAGCCCGTGTGGATCTACAATGTCCATGCTAGCTGGCCCACTACAGCCCACATGGACCTTCAGAAACACGAAAAAAGGAAAGTTGCTGACAGAACACACAACTTTGGGTGAGTTAACTAAATCTTTCGGCCATGCATGGCCGAGGGTTCACCCAAATACCTAGCTTCTTCTAGCCTATAAAAGAAGCGTTAGGGGTACTATTTGGAGAAGGAGAATAAGAGTAAAGAAACTCTACCCAATTGCACATTCCCATTGTCCCAACCCTTTAGCCATCCTTGTGCAAAGAGAGATACAAAGCAAAGAAGTTGGAGGACATTTGAAGAAGATCCCAGGATGAGGTTCACGGAGCAGTGGTCGGTCTCGACATTGTAAGTTGATTCATTAAATTTAATAATAAATAAATTCTTTTCCCGTCCCACTATATGAGTTCTTCATAGTTTAGCGAATATATGTTTGAATCTCTAACCCATTAATCTGTAGAACAAATGCATGTAGAGTTTGTTTCTTGTTTTGTATGTAGGTACGTCTTGAGAGGATAGCTACCAACAAGTGATCAAGCGTGAATAAGGATCGACATCAAATGTCCGAAACAAGGTATGTTCGTTTAACCATGTATTTACTTAAAATAAATGGGGATTAGGTCTGGGACAAAGGTAGAAAGTAGGATTCTTTTGGTCTTATCTGGATGCATAATATAACCCTAAATTCTAGTCCGTAGGGGGATTTCCCACCATAACAGTCATGGCTGGGTGTTAAGCACAACCCACGCAAGTCTACAATGAATTATCTCTTGCCACTAGAGCTTCTGAAGAAAAAGGGGCAGGAAGGAATGGGGTCGAGTTCTGGCCCAATAGAAAAAAACAAGAAGGTCCAAATTCGATCAGACTCAGAAGAAGAAGAGGATCATGAACCTCTGGAGAGGAAGAAGAGGACATTGCCTATGTTTCTATAGCTCCTAGAAAATTGTGTGCTATCAGGGAAGGATTTCAACGAAATCCTAGGGACCGCATTCATAGGGGATGTTTCAACCAAGAAATCCTGAATAGGTATTCACCCTGTCAAAATATTGAAGCCACGGTTGTACCTCATCCCAAAGTCGCCACTCATGCTTCCTAAACTATGATTAACATCATAGATGATCTTGAGCCAGATGTCACAGCCTACATGACCATCATCACTAAAAAAACCCCATCTCCACCATAAGACCCATCGACACCACAAGAGACCACTATTCCCTCTCGAACCACATCCCTCGAGACAATGAAGCTAGATAAACCCGACCCTTCTGAGAATGTACAAGAACCCATTACCCTGACAACTGAAGCCTTGAGCCAGCCAACAACACTGTTGGTACCCATTTCGGTCACTCTGCCTTCGAAAGAGAGTCAACAACAATAAATTCCATCAATCACCCCATAATCGCAAGTTCCAGGCACCCAAAGTTCTCTCTCAACATTCATTGTTGAGATTCCCATCTGTTGATACTGAGAGGGGGGTGAATCAGTATCAAGTACAATTTAGAAACCTTTTTAAACTTATACTTAAACCATTCAATTATATCCAATGAGAAATTATTCAATTCTTGGAGTACTCTGATCCTGTAGATAATGTTACTCAATGTATTCTCTGAAACTCCTCTAATTTTCACTCCTTGAATCCTCCCCAAAAAGAGGTTATAGAAAGAATGGTAGACTTTATTCAATTCTGGTCTGTTCAGAAGACCCAACTTTTACAACATGCCCCACGCTCAATATTTAACATCTAATTCTGAAACTTGTATACAAGAAACTAAAGTCCGTAATATTTCTAATGGAAGTGGTCCCACTACATTTGGAGTCTGTATGAAAAAGTTATGACTATTTTACCCAGAACACATGTTTATTGACTAGTTTCAGGACTGGTGACAAACCCTATATTCCACAGAGTTTATATCCATAATTATACCAAATCAAGAGATGAAATTATTACCAGAGGTACCTTGACATGTATTCTCAATACCATAGTGATTTCACCATCTGAATCGTTCTAGAAAAAAATTTATAGCAAAAATGGTAAGATGACCTGAAAATAACATACCTTAGAACACATTACCAAAAGACTTCATCCTCCCTTGAAATCC
>JZKD02S1733699.1:27241-51195 GCA_000966675.3 Picea glauca | reverse complement strand
TATCCATTCATGGGTGTTGTATATGCATGTGCATTTTCCTTCATGTCCAAATACCTTTATCAATCTTGCGGTCCAAAACCCATGACTAGGGTTGACATCAATGACAAGAATCAATATTCCAACACCATCATCAAAAGTGAGACTCTAGAAGTTTTGTTACATACATAGGTAGGATCATATTCAGTTCAGATAGAACCCTAGACAACATCAGGGCAGAGTGCAACATCCCTGAAAGAACAGCTGGAGCCAGTACTCTAGAATCTGCAGCAATGTGCAAAACTATTACAACTCTGCCTGACAAAGATAGAGGTTCTCCCTCTACTTCCAAGGACTCTGAAGACTAGAATTGCACATCAACTGCAAGGTCCATCCCCAGAGGAAGAAGAGGTGGAGACACCCTTCAAACATTCGATGGCTAGTGTACTACCACTACAAGTTCGATTACCCGTCGATGTCGCTACTTCGTCTGGCGACCTCGCTCAGTTGCCGACAATGCAATTGGTGGGAATAATCAGAGCCTCGACTGAGCAATTGGAGCAGAGGATCCAACAGGTCAAATGATAATCCAATGTCTAAAAGAAATAAGGACTCTTGGGGCAGAAATGAAGAATGTATGAGGAATACTTAAAGACTCAGGCATAGCATAAAGTCGAGAAGGTGAAGGAAAAGTTAACAAAGGCTTGGACAATGATCAGAAAGACAACGCCTCAGCTACCAGAATCCAATGCAACAAGTGAGCTTGTAGAGAATATCAAATTAAGTCAGGTAGCCTGGTCTGAGCTAGAAGAATGAGCGAAAGATCTCAAATTATAGTTGCGGGACAATAAGTGAGAAGTCTAGCTTCAACCCAGCAAGCTAAAAGAGTAACTAGAAAAAGTGGCCTTGGAATGAAACAATGCAAGAGTAACCTTGCATAAAAGGACTATAGAGTGCACAACCATTTTCAAAGAGGCTAGTGATTGGATGAAAATCATTTCAAGGCACAACAAAACATTGGAAGACCTGCATTTTCATATCCAATTGCTCAACAAAGAAGCAACCAACACCATGGATCCGTTGGAACAACTAGAAAAAATTGACAAGATCCAGCAAGCGGACAATGATCTGAATGCATTATTTGAAGCTCAAATAGTGGCTAAGAAATAACTAAGAGAGTTTCGACCTGTATTCCAAACAACTTACCTATAGATGCATCAAGTGTATGCCATAGCTGATTCATATTGGAACTCTCTAGTTGCGTCCAAGCCAAAAGGATGCATTACAGACGCCACCCAACAGTTTGTTTTTGAAGCTTCACTACTTTCCAGAAAGTGGCAGGACAAAGTGGAAAAATTCCAAGGAGTCATGAAAATAGCCCTAGAACTAGTACCTGAGTTGGGCCCTTCGTTTGAAGAAGATAAAGCATAAATAGTCCAATCTGAAAATGGAAGCAACCTTGAACCATAAGGCAAGGAAGAACAACCAGCCAACCCAGAGTCCACGGAAAAGATAAATACTTGACTCAGGGTGAGTCAAGGATTGTGGTTAGAACCTGTTGAGCCCTTCATTTTGATGAATAGAAGTTGCGCAAGTTATATTTCAGTTTCATTTTTGTGAACATAATTTGCGCAAGCTGCTTAGGAGATGGATAATGGACTAAAGGGAAGAAACAAAAAGTGGTTGGAAGGACAACACAACATCAGTTTTGAAGAAATAAGTTGCAACAAGATCAAGAAGAAGGGAAAAATCTCGATCTCTCAACTATCAAACCTATATCATATTATATATATAGGGGATCCATATGATTGTAAGGACTTTGGGCTAGGATTGTTGTTGTTTATAGAGTCATTGTTGTTATCATCCATATTGTTATTTTATCTAAAATTTCTGGATTCTGAGTTCAGACCCAGATAGAGAATGTAATGGAGTCATGTTGTGTTGTAGAATTGAAAGAGAAAGGTGTTGAGATAACCTTGTCACTCAGTAGTACATATCATTTTCTATTAGCTTTGGCATGACCAATTTGTATTCGTAACTCAAACGGATCTTGTATTTTGAGAAGAAACATGTTATATGATAATATAATGGGAGACCCAAATTTTATTGAAGATAAACTGTTTATTTAGTCTTCTAAATGTATTGAATGGTCTATTATCTTTATGTCTGATACACTTAATTGGTTATAGCTTTCTTATGAATATCCTCTCAACTCTATTTTCTTCATTCTCGGTTAGGAAACGTTCATATATGTTACATGTTTAAACTAGCTTGCACAAGATGGATATGACTCATGATACTTCAGAGTTTTGTCTAAGTATTCTCCTTACCCTTCCCTCTCTTTCTCATATTGGTTGCGCTTTGGGTGAGACTTCTTCCCTCCTGGGAAGATGAAAATGCCAATGCTCTAGACTATTTTGGTACCTTTTGTTGGAAACTATAAGAGGGCCCTAGTATGATCACTTCTATGCCAACAGTAATTGAAATTGAAAGTTTCATGTCACACAACAATGGAACCAAAATGTTGTAGTCTAGGGATTAGAGGTAAGCATTCAAGAAGATAGAGCTACTTTATAGAAAGAGTATTAGGGACACACACATACTCAAAAAGAGCGAGATATTCATGGTAAGGTTAACCAACCAAGTTTGTATTCCATCTTCAAAAGTATATATACAATAGAAATATGGTTGGAGTGGTTTTACCCACTCCAACTAATCCTTTGTTAGTTTCAATTTATCCTCTACGTGCATTTACTTTCTTTGTTACATGTATTCATACATTAATGTATAATGTATGGTGGCTTATTACAAGGTCCAAATCAAGGATAGTTGGTTCCTCATCAAACTCTGATCCTGGAGAAATCACTTTGGAAGGATCAGGTATAACTATCTGCACATGAGAAGAATTGAACATATCAGGATATAAATAATAATAACTATTGGAAATATGAGAATGAAAATCTTCCCCACAAGAAGCATCTTCAAAAGAACTATTTTCTCCCAATTTCTTATCTGTTATTGATGAATCATTTAAAAGTTTTGAACTAGGAAATAAATGTAAAATATTTAATACCATGTACATCTAAACCTACTTCTTTGGTTAGTTGGACGGTGATTACTTCATGCTTATCTAAAATGTTGGAACTCAAAGAATTATCTATTTCATGCTTACATTCACAAATAGTCAATAATAATGGAATCATATCATAAATATTTTCACAATGTTTACTTAAACAAAAAGAAGATTGTTTCCAAACACACTGTTGATCACAAGAGATAGATTCTTCCTTGAAAATTTCAAAAGTGACTGTCAAATTTACAAGAGGGTGACATCCTTCTTCATATTTATGTAGATGTTCCTTCTCCTTATATTTTTCCTATGGTCCTATAGATAAATGAGAATGACGAGAGTCTGACATAACCATCGCTTGAACATATAGTGTCTCATCATCAACAGGAAATGATTCCATGTTTTTTCCTTTCATAAGAACTTGAAATATATTGAAGCTTAAACTTTATGCACAAGAGGTTGATTGTTCATTAGTAGGAAAAAATGGTGGAGAAAGATCAAAATATTCTACCATATTTAAATTCTCCTCCAAATGACATTTAACATCAAGGAAAACATCATAACATGATATTAATTCATCAGTAGTTGATTGATCTAGCTCAAAAGAAAGATAATTAAGATGTAGGAAATGTTGAAAATTTTCAATTTGGGAAGGTTTATCAATTAAAGGAAACCTATAATAGATATTCCTAAATTTTAAAAAGAAATCCTTAGTATATTTGTCTTCTCCTCTTCATAGATCCTACAATTCACCATATAGCTCATAATATGTATATTTTAACCTCGTACAATTAATTACTGAAAATATATTCTTAATAAAAATAGAAAAGATACAATGGAACACACACATTACACATAGATTTTACCCTAGAAACCCAAACTGGGAAAACCAACAACTTGTTTAGAGTCACACCTCTAACTCTTATTCATCATATATCTTCATTGTTTACAATATATATATATATATATATATATATATATATATATAGAGAGAGAGAGAGAGAGAGAGAGAGAGAGAGAGAGAGGATCGCATGACATCCATAATCCATTGAACCAGATTATTATACAACCCTAATTCCTTAACTAGAACTAGAAAACCACTAGAGAAAAATTGTGTGTTGAAAAACTGCTAAAAATGGATGCAAAAATCCACCATTTTTTTTTTCTTGGGGGATTATCCCCCCAACGAACCCTCTGTAAAGGGGTGCTTAGCTCCCCCCAATATGACCCCCCACACACCCAGTGCAATGAAACACATGGTTTTGGTCGTGCAAAGAATAAAACACATACCCAAAAATCCCCCACTTGTTGTTTTGTTTGCATATAGGGGGTCACATGATTACGTAGTCAACAATCTAGGGAATCAATGCCCATTGTCTCTCTAAACTAGGATAACTTCTTGGTACTCACAGACTTTGTCAATGAATCTGAAACATTATTCATAGTGTCCACCTTCATCAGAAACACGTTATTGTATTCAACTATGTCTCTCACAAAGTAATATTGGACATCAATATGCTTTGTCTTTGAATGATAAGATGAGTTCTTCACGAGGAAGATTACACTTTTATTATCACAATATATCCTTAAAAATTCTTGTACCAACCCAATACTTGAACACAAAATCTATAACCATACTGCTTTCTTTCTTGTGTGAGTGGCTGCCATGTATTTAACTCATGTAGTTGAGAGTCCCACTACAACTTGTATTTTTCTCATCCAAATGATTGTCCCTCCAAAAAGGTTAAACACATACCCACTTATATATCTTTTGTGATCCATATATCCAACCAAGTATGCATCGACGAACCCATGTATGTCCAACACTCTGTCCAATCCTGGTCTTCCTTGGTACAAAAATCCATAAGTAGTAGTGCCACACAAATACCTGAAAAATCCTCTTTACTACTACCCATTGCTCCTTTCTTGGTTTTGACATATACCTACTCAAAAATCTCACTGTGTTTACAATGTATGGTCTAGTACAAATCATTTCATACATCAAACTATCAACTGCACTAACATACGAAACATGGGACATGTCCTCTTCCTCTTCTTGTGTCTTTGGACATTGATCTGCAGATAACTTTACACCTATAAGAATAGGAACCCTGACTAGTTTACATTCCTTCATATTAAAACTCTACCATATTGTCTCCACGTATTTTCTTCGATTTAACCAAGGTTTCTTATTTTCCCAATCTCTTTTAATTTCCATGCCCAAAATGAAATTTGTAGCACCAAGATCCTTCATGTCAAATTTAGAGGACAACCGATTTTTCACATCTTGGATAATATCATTGTCATTTTCTATCAGCAACATATCATCCACATACAAGACCAAATAAATAATATGATCACCAATTAATTTGAAATACACGCAGTGATCAATGTTTTTCCTTGTGAAGAAAAGTCCCAACATATAATACCACATACTTGGTGGTTTTTTTAACCCATATATGGACTTTTTCATTTGGCATACCAACTCTTTATTTCCCTTCACTGTAAATCCTTATGGATGCTTGATGTATATTTATTCTTTCATATCCCCATGTAGGAATTTTTTCTTCACGTCTATTTATTCTACTTCAAAATCAAAAGCAACAACAACATATAAAATAAATCTAATATAAGCTAACTTGGAAATGTGAGAAAAAATTCACTAGAGTCAATTCCCTCTACCTGGGAATACTACTCACCAAGATTTTTATTTCCCCACTTTTCCTTCTGCATTTAAATTCTTCTTAAATACCCATTTGCTACTAATGGAATTTCTTCCAGTCAACAATGCCACTAGATCCCAACCCAAACTCCCTTTAGTAGCAACATTGCTCCTTGAACCATCATGTAGGTTCCCTATTCAAACACTATTCATCAACCATCATCCATCTTTCTTACAAAAATCAAAATTCTTTCCAATCCTGGGATGTGCAAAACATCATGGAGTGTCCTAATCCTACCATTCATGAGCTTCAACTTGACTTTTCCTCATCCTACAATTTTTTATGTCCAGTCATATCCTAGAAAAACATCACCTCCATCACACCTTTCATATTCGTAGAACCACTCCCTATGAGGAGTCATATGAAAGGATGCACCCGAGTCAACCAACCATGCCTCATGATTTGCATGTGTGCTTGAAGAAGCCAAGTACACATCCCCTCCTTCATTTGTGAATGTTTTTTCTTTTGTAGAAGAATAATCATCATATCCCTTCCCTCTATCAACACTTTTCAATCTACATTATTTCTTCTTCTGCCATTCTTTTCCACATCTCCAGTATACCTTTTCAATTTTTTCAAGATATTTGATCTTCCCCTAGATTTAGATCTCCCACTTGAGGACTTATTTCTATTTCTTTCCTGGGATCATCCTCTTGCAAATAAGGCATACATGCTCTGTCTTTCCTTGTTTTTCTGCCTCATCTTCTCTGAAAACAAGGATGATACCACATCATTGAAACTCAAAGTAGTTGTATTACTACTTATGACCACAACTAGAATATCCCACGAGTCTGGTAAAGAAAACAATAAACAGATACACTTTTCTTCATCATAATTATTAATATTGATAGATAATAGTTGAATTACCAAAGTATTGAAGGTGTTAAGATGCTCTATCACCAAGTCTCCATATTTAATCCTTGGATTGTATAGCTTCTTCCACAAGAACAATTTGTTTACCAGGGAATTAGACTGATACAAAACCCCTAACTTATTCCATAATGCATTGGTTGTATCTTCCCTTGAGACATTTAGTAATACTGAATCTGAGAGACATAACCAGATTATGTTGTTCACCTTCTGATCCAACTTTGCCCAGTCTTCTATTGATGTTGTTATAGGTGTAGTACCTAGATCCACAACGATCCATTGATCTTTTTCTACCAACACATCTCCCATATTGAGTTTCCACAAATCCAAACTTTTCCCATTAAATTTCTTGATCTCTATTTTTGAATCGCTTTCCATTTCTTTTCACCACAATAATCGATAGTGTGGAGCTCCCATTGTAACAAGGTTTATCATAGAACTAAGACAAGCCCTTGAATACAAAGACATTCCTCTTAATCCAATAATTGTTCTGATACCAAATGTATATTTTAACCATGTACAGTTAATTATTGCAAATAGATTCTTAACAAAAATAGAAAAGATACAATGACACACACACAATAGAGAAAAACATTTCCCTGGAAACCTAAACCAGGAAAACAAACAACATGTTTAGAGCCTCACCTCTAATTCTTATTCATAATCTTTCTTATATATATATATATATATATATATATATATATATATATATATATATATATATATATATATATGATCCCACGTCATCCAAAACCCCTAATCCACTGACCCCAATTAGTCTACAACCATAATTCCTTCACCATAATTAGAAAACCATAAGTGAAAAATTGTTTGCTAAAAAGTCACTAAAAACAGATGAAACAAATCACCAATTTTTTTTTTGTGGAAAGAGCCCCCAAACCCCTAGGCAGGGAGACTCTGCCTCCCCTTAAACTCCCTTATGACCCCCCCCACACCCCAAGCACAACGCAGCACGTGGGGTTGGTCATGCAAAGAATATAACACATACCCAACAAAATAATCCTGAAAAACATTACAAAACTTATTTGTGAATTGTTTCCAATTGTGAATAGAGTTAGCAGGAAGAGATTCCAACTAGTTTTTAACTCACCCTTTGAAAGTGAAAGAAGGTAACCTACACAAAAAACCTGCATTAGTAACATAACAATTAATACAATTATTAATAAATAGAATGATATGCTCACGAGCACATATCTTTCATTCACCATCAAACTTTGTTTTGGACAAGAGTAAAAATGTCTTTTTGGGAATGATGGTAAATGGTAAAGCAAAAATGCATTACATATAGGAATTTGGGAAATATCCATTGACAGTAAATATGGATTCAAAACAATGATCCATAAGGCCAACTTGTGTGATGTCTCATTCCCAAGAGTAGGCCAGCAGGGACTAACTTATTAGTCTATGAGTTCTCGTAGACTATAGTCAGGCACAAACAAGGAACAAAGGGAGAAATAAGGGTGATTTGGTGGATAAACGATGAATTAAGCCAAAACGCATAGGAAAAGTCACTTAATCCTAAGTCAACAAAGAATTAGAACGAAAATGTGCTAAAGGGGGACTTAATTAATTAATTGCTCACTTTAGGAGGAAAAGCGCCTAACTTAAGTGAGGTCAATGGTAAATTAGATCGAGAAGAGTATAAAGGGAAGAATTCGACCTAATTCCTCATTATGCTATGTTATGATTTGATGTTGAGAGTTCCTAGAGGAGGAAGATATTTGACTTCTACTGTTTTGTGGATTTCTAGAGGAAACCACCACCATTGATCGGTTTCGGTGTTGAGAGACACACCCTATCCCATCGAAGATACCATCCAGGTATTTCACCATACGATTCAGGAGTATCTAGTTTGCAGTGTTGCATAGCCCAGACAGTGAGGGCACAAGGTCAGATAAAGGGTTTGTGTAGCTGCAAGAGATCAGATCTCGGTTTACAGTTTGCTTCTGACCCAGTTGAGATCTAGCCATGGTGCATAGATTGAACCACCTACCATCAGATTCAGACGGTGGAATCCTTCAGAGAACATCATTCAACCATATAAGGCATAGCCCTTGTGGAAGGAAATTTGGGGTTATAGGCTGAGCATCAGAGCAGATCTGGGGAAACCCTTCCGAACCAGTTCTGCATTTTTCGAGGTGAACATTTTGAGTCCTATATCAGCCGATTTCGTTGGTGGAATCATTTGGGAGCATCCAAAGAGCCCAAGAGGTGCTTAGACCCCTAGGGGATAAGATCTGGAGCATCACAGGATAAATATTCCATCCAACAGTCACCAAGATCAGTCTAGAGGCCAAGGCACTTCTATTGGGACAGTTTCTAGCTCATTCCGATAGGTGTAGCCTTCCGGATGAGTTTTCCAGTTTGTAGTGGTTACCATGCTTCTTCGGAACCACAGATTTTGCCAATCTATCCGTGCATGAATCAGATCTACCTTCATCTTATGATCACAAGTATTTTATGTTATTTTCTTGTATTATAGTGATGATCCACGAGATCTAACTGATGACTATCTTCTATATTTCCAGTATTTCATTGTATTTCCCTATTTAAATCTCATAATACATATTATTGGGTGGTTATTGTTCCTAATTTCCACATGCATCATATATATACTATTTAAACCATAATGTATAATATGCACATGCAACAACCATAAAACATCTCAAGCACATAACTAAAACGCATCCAAAAAAACCTAGAGTATCAGATCTGAAGATAAAACGCATCCAGAAACCCCCAGAGTATCATTTCTGTGAGACAGAACACTAGATCCATAGTATATATCGAGATGAGTTGGATCAGGGATACTTCAGTGGTATCAAAGCCTTCTTTCTTCCAGCCTATGAAGAAGTGCTTCTCATGACCCCATAATTTTGGGAACAGGTGAAGAATACCTAGGGGGTCGAGGACATATTGGAGACGAATACATCCAGTACCGCAGAGGTCATAACAGAGATAGGAGAGATAGAAACCGAAGGGATTACACCCCCTTCCACACTCAGTCAGATACAGATCTAGAGATAGAGGATAGATGTCATATCAATTCAGACATAGAGGCCGAGATAGAGAGGACTATGGGTGACAGGCGTGAGACACCTGAGAGCAGGGAGAAATGCCCCGAGATACATCTTGACAGCACGCAGGCCATGTTGAGTGACCCAGAAAATGGATAGAGAGACCTGTTGACATCCATACAATAGATGAACCTTAGTGCACATATTATTCAGCATAGTATGAGCACTATAGGTGACAATGTCGCAGGAGGGTCGAGTGGTTCAGAAGGACACCAGGGAGGTGGGGCTAGTGGCTCCAATGGATATTAGGGAGGGCCTAGTAAAAAACCTTCACCAGAACGAGCTTACACGTCGTTTGGGAGGATTCCTTAACATTTATATCCACATTTCCAGAAAGGACAAACATTGGGACAACCTTTGGGACAGTTAGGGCAGGCAGGAGGACAGTCGGGTCAGGGACATGTGGTGCCACAGGATCCGTCCAGGGAGTACAGGAGAGACTACTTGGCACTAGGACCAGAGTTCCATGCTTACATGAGTTTGATGGAATACTATTCGATCAGATATTGAAATAGACCCTAGGAGGCGCAGAGAGGCAACAAGAAAACTCACAACATGGATTTCATCAAGAATGTGGGAAAGCTGAACATTCCTAGTTTCGATGGATCATCACGTTGCTCTGCTCAGGCATGGGTTCATAAGCTTGACACATATTTCAAGCTTAACTCTATGGAAGATTCATAAGCTATTAGCTTCGCCACATCTCACTTGGAGGGAGAGGCCCAAAAGTGGTGGTACCATGGACTCGTGACGTTGGGTCACAACAGCATTACTTCATATTTGGAGTTCACCGAGAGGTTGATGGAGAGATTTGATAGGAGAGATCCAGAGCTCCACTTCAGAGACCTTACACAGTTGAGGTAGACTAACTCAGTTGAGACCTTCATCTCATAGTTCTAGCGGAAGGCAATGGCCGTATCTGATATATTAGAGCATAGATTAGTGATGCTTTTCACCGAGGATTTAACAGAGCCATTGAGGGGCTGGGTTAAGGATTCCAAGCCTCACACCTTCCAGGAGGCCATTGTGTGCACGAGAGACATGGGGGAGTCCATAATGAAACCCAAAAACTTTACCAAACCCTTTGTACCACAGAGAGACAAGGATCAAAAGAATCCTCAAAGGGAATGGAAGGGTAAGCCCAAGCTGGATGATGACACGAGACATGAGTTGATGAGGAAGAAGCTTTGCTTCTCTTGTAGAGACCCTTGGGTCCCAGGGCATAGATGCATGGGAAAGGGAAAGATACACTACATTGAAGTGGAATCAGGCAGTGAGGAGGAGGATATCGAGGCACGGGCAGACAATGATTCAGAGGAGGTGACCACTCATGAGCTAGAGCAACAACCGAAGAAACCTCAGATATCGGTAGGGGCACGACCCAAGGAGGGGAAAAAACCTCGTAGAGAGGTGAAAGGGGGAACCATAGCCACCCTTTCAGGAGTACCCAGGTACAACACTCTCAGGCTCAAGGGCCTTGTACAGGGGCAATGCATGACTGCTTTAGTTGATGGTGGGGCCACCCAAGTCCTTAGTAACCCAGAGGGGGTTACGCACTGAGGATTTTGAGGGATTCCACGTAGCAGTGGTAGATGGATACATGATGACATGTTTGGACATCATCCTAGACCTAGAGGTCAAACTAGGAAACTACACCTTGATAGACACTTTCTATGTAGTTGACCTGTCAGATACAGATGCAGTATTGGGGGTACAGTGGTTATATTCATTAGGGAAGATTAGGTTCAACTATCAAGCGTTGACCATGAGATTCCGAGACGTCAGTGGATCAAGAGTGGTACTAAGAGGCATGTCTACAGGAGCACCACGAGTAGTATCGACAAAATGGATGGAGAGGATATTCCGTCACGGTGATGTGGCCTATGCAGCAAAGTGTTTGATCACCACATGGAAGGATTCAGAGGGAAGAGAACAGTACCACCCACAAATCAGAGAGCTTCTGAGCCAATATGAGCCAGTGTTTGGGCTGATACCACTAGGGAGACCACCAGATAGGGGATTTGAGCACACAATCAAGTTGGAGGCAGGGGCTACACCAGTGATCGTTGTGCCTTATAGGCATATTAAGAGGTTAAAGGATGAGATTGAGAAAGAAATCAAAGAATTGCTTGCGATGGGGCACATCAAGCCCATCACGAGTCCTTTTTCCTCTTCAGTTGTTCTGGTACTGAAGAAGGATGGCATATTGCGGATGTGCATTGATTACAAAGCGCTCAACAAGAGAACGATAAAGAATAGGTACCCCATTCCACGCATATACGAGTTGATGGACGAGTTTCATGGGGCCATATTCTTCACCAAGATCAATTTGTAATCTGGGTATCACCGGATTAGCATCAGGGAGCAGGATATAGAGAAGACCACATTCAGATGCCACTTCATAAATTTTGAGTTCTTGGTCATGCCATTTGGGTTGACCAATGCACCGGCCACTTTCCAGTCTTGCATGAACCACATCTTTAGAGGACAGTTGAGGAAATACCTTTTGGTGTTCTTCGATGATATATTGATATACAACAGGACGTGGGATGAACATTTGGCACATTTGGATGAGGTCTTGAGCATTATGCAGGAAAAATCATTATATGCCAAGGAATCCAAATGTGAGTTTGGCATGAGATAACTATTGTACTTTGGGAATATCATCAGTGAGCAGGGAGTACAGGTTCATCAGGAGAAGATCAGGGCCATTTTGGATTGGCCAACACCCAAGAATCTCATAGAGTTGAAGGGATTCTTTGGGTTATGCAGTGAATACAGGCGATTCGTTAAGGGCCTTTCACAGTTGGGAGCACCACTCATAGACTTGACCAGGAAGGGTGATTTTCATTTGACGGAGGAGTCACAATAGACATTTGTTAAAATGAAGGAGGTTATGAGCACATGGCTGTTTCTATCCCTACTAGACTTCTCGCAGCCGTTTGTCTTAGAGTGTGACGCATTGAGGGTGGGGATTGGAGTAGTTTTGATGCAGGGGGGCACCCCATTGTGTTTGAGAGCAGAAAGATCAATGAGTCAGAGAGACTCTATCCTATTTACGACAAGGAAATGTTAGCGATCATGCATGCCTTAACCAAATTCAGGCAGTATCTTGTAGGTAGAAGATTTGTAGTGAAGACTCATCATAATAGTCTCAACTATTTCCTAGATCAAAAAGACCTCAGTGAGAGACAACAGAAGTGGGTCTCAAATATCCAAGAATTTGACTTTGACATTGAGTATGTCAAAGGAAAGAGGAATGCCATAGCGGATTCCTTGTTCAGGACGCCATCATGGTGTTCAATGATGGACATTTGTACAGATTGGAAAGCTCATTTGTTGGTGGAGTACTCCAAAAACAAATTTGCTTGTGAGGTGATGGATGGAAAGGTGATTGATGATAGATACCGAGTTCTTGATGACATCATTTTCTACAAGGACCAGATCTACTTGGTTCTAGAATCTACCCTGAAGGAGAAAATTCTGAAGGTGTGTCATGATTCGCCTACAACAGGGCATTAGGGGTACATCAAAACGTATAGGAAGATTAGGGAGAGATTCTCATGGAAGGGTATCAAGGATGATGTATTGAAACACATTCGGGAGTGCACGACTTGTTAGGAGAACAAGTTCGAGCAGACACACCCCGTAGGGTTGCTACAACCTCTACCCATTCCAGGGCATAAATGGGAGAGCATTTATATGGATTTCATTACAGGCCTTCCTCGAGTGCAGGGAAGGGACTGTATATTTGTGGTGGTCGACAGGATGACCAAATTTGCACATTTCTTTTCCATACCCATGGACTACAAGGCCATACATGTAACAAAGTTGTTCGTTATGGAGGTATTCTGGTTGCATGGTTTACCTAGGTAGATAGTCAGTGATAGAGATGGGCGCTTCATCAGTGCGTTTTGGCAAGATCTTTTCAGGTTGACAGGCACAGAGCTAGCTACGAGTACCAGCTACCACCCACAAACAGATGGACAAACATAGATTGTCAACAAATGGGTGGAGGGGTATCTGAGGAACTATGTGGGGAGGAAACAACGCACATGGGTGAGTATTACTACAACACAACTTACCATATGTATATCAGGATGTCACCATTCATGGCATTGTATGGATACAATGCACCCTTCTTTATGGCTATTGTGTTTGGGGACAGTAGGGTCCTGGGGGCCAGAGACTGGGTGGAGGAGAGTCAGAGGATTCTTCAAGCAGTTGGGAAGAACTTATGTATGACTCAAAACCAGCATAAGATCTGTGCAGTCCGACAGAGAGTCGAGCACAATGTTGAGGTAGGGGATTTGGTTTTTCTGCGATTACAACCATACAGACAGTTCTCCTTGAAGAGGAGCGGAGCAGAGAAGCTGAAGTCAAAGTTTTATGGGCCATACAGATTCGTCAGGAGGATAGGCGAGGTGGCATACTAGCTAGAGATATCAGAGGGTAGAAAGATTCATAACGTCTTTCACGTCTCTTGCCTTAAAAAGGCTATGCAACAATAGATTAGCATTTCAGAGGAGTTGCCACCCTTGGATGAGGAGGGCCATTTGGAGCTAGTGTCGGAGGAGGTACTAGAGCAGAGAGAGTGCAGGTTGAGGAGAAGGGTCATCAGGGAGTGCTTGGTTAGATGGAGGGGTCTTCCAGTGGAGGATGCCACATGGGAGGGAGAGCAAATTTTGCAGCACCCAGGATTGATTTTGCTTGAGGACAAGCAATCTCGGGAAGGGAGGACTGTGATGTCTCAATCCTAAGAGTAGGCCAGCAAGGAGTGACTTAGTAGTCTATGAGTTCCCGTAGACTATATTCATGCACAAACATGGAACAAAGGGAGAAATAAGGGTGATTTTGTGGTTAAACGATGAATTAAGCCAAAAAGCATAGGAAAAGTCACTTAAGCCTAAGTCAATGAAGAATTAGAATGAAAAGGTGTTAAAGGGGGACTTAATTAATTAATTACTCACCTTAGGAGGAAAAGCACCTAGCTTAAGTGACGTCAATGGTGAATTAGAATGGGAAGAGTATAAAGGGAGGAATTCGACCTAATTCCTCATTATGCTATGTTATGATTTGATGTTGAGATTTCCCAAAGGAGGAAGAGATTTGACTTCTACTATTTTGTGGATTTCTGGAGGAAACCACCACCATTGATCAGTTTCAGTGTTGAGAGGCACACCGTAGCCCATCGGAGATACCATCCAGGTATTTCACCGTGCAATTCAGGAGTATCTAGTTTGTAGTGTTGCACAACTCAGCTAGTGAGGGCGCAAGGTCAGATAGAAGGTTTGTGTAGCTGCATGAGATCAGATCTCAAATTACAGTTTCCTTCTGACCCAGTTGATATCCAGCCATGGCGCATAGATTGAGCCACCTACCATCAGATTCAGATGGTGGAATCCTTCAGAGCGCATCATTCAACCATCTAGGTCACAACTCTTGTGGAAGGACAATTGGGGTTATAGACTGAGCATTAGAGAAGATCTGGGGAAACCCTTTTGAACCAGTTTTGCATTTGTCAGGGCGAACGTTTTGAGTCCTATATCAGCCGATTTCGTTGGTGGAATCATTTAGGCACATCCAGAGAGACCAAGAGGTGTGCAAACCCCTAGGGGACGAGATACAGAGCATCAGAGGAAAGATCTTCCATCTGACAGTCACTGAGATCATTCTAGAGGCCAGGGCTCTTCTATTGGGACAATTTCCATCTCATTCCAATGGGTGTAGCCTTCCGGACACGTTTTCCAGTTTGTAGCGGTTATTGTGCATCTCTGGAACCGTCGATTTTGCTGATCTATCTGTGCATGCATCAAATCTAGCTTCATCTTCTGATCATGGGTATTTTATGTTATTTTCTTGTATTACAGTGATGATCCATTAAATCTAACTAATGACTATCTTTTATATTTCCAGTATTTCATTGTATTTCCCTACTTAAATGTCATAATACATATTATTGGGCGTTTGTTGTTCCTGATTTCCACATGCATCATATATATATTGTTTAAACCATAATGTGTAATATGCACATGCAACAACCACAAAACATCTCAAGCACATAACTAAAACGCATCCATAAAACCCTAGAGTATCAGATCTGAAGATAAAACACATCCAAAAACCCCCAGAGTATCAGATATGTGAGACAAAACACTAGATCCGTAGTAGATATCCAGATCAACTAGATCAGGGATATTTTAGCTTGTCATCTGACACTCCTTCTAGTGTCAAAATTGTTGATGGCTAGAAAATTTCTGCCAACAACAACAAGGGAGGATCACCCAATCTTAGGTCTCAATTAAACCTATTCTTGTTTGGCATAGTGATCTCCACTGGTATGTGGGCCGAGTTGCCACAAAAAAGGTTAGTATTTAAATATCCAACTAATTGAAAATAACTAATCTATATTCTATATACTTAACTAATTAATACTAAATCTAATTAATATATCTTATATAGCTAGGAGTGAATGTAATGTAAATTAGATACAATATAAAACAATAATTATTAAAATAAAAATAAAAAATTATTCTATTCAACAATCTAATAAGCTCGTAAAGATATCGTTATTTTTCAAATAAATAATTATCTAAAAATATCTAGCATTGTTTACGTGTATCTAACAATTACATTAATTGAAACCTAACATCATTGATGATAAATAATTATACATGAAAATATGAAAGAATAAATGATAAATAATTATACATGAAAATATGAAAGAATAAAAGAAACATTGCTCCCAAGAATAACATTCATTATTCTAACAAATAAATATGCTTCATTTGATGCCATGTAATATTATTGTCTCCTCCTTTATGAGCTGGCCGCGACCCTTCTCTTGAGGCGTTCGTGGCACTTCTTTATGATGTCATGGCATCGTTCCATAGCAGCATCATGGAAATGTGGCTTTCTCTTTGAAACTGCGTAGTCAAAACACAAAATAATTAATTCATAATAAGAGATTACATCCAAAATAAAGGAGAGAAGGAAATGACATATTAATAGAGAATCTCTTTTTTAAGTGATGTATATAGTGGGAGGATATGGTAAAGTTCTAGAATATGTAGTAGAAGCATTCACTTTGAAATATGCATCAATTATTAATGTAAGTTGGTATAACTTCACTAAATATCGGACAATCCAATTAGACAAAGGATCTCCTTCTATTATCATTCAATTACTAATGAGATGAGATAAAAATGATAACTCCATGAAATTAATTTCATGGAGTTGTGAATCATCTAATTACCAATGAGATGAGATAAAAATGATAACATTATGAAATTAATTTGATGAAGTTGTGAATCAATAATGAAAAAGAAAAAAAAAAAGAAAAGCATCATTAATAAATGATTATGCTTTAATTTTGCAAACCAATAGTTTAATCGTGCCCAAAAAAGGATAAGAACCTTAACAATTGGTTTAGAAATCACATGGAACAAGAAGGTCTTATCATCATAAAATGTATATATGTATGGAATAAAATAACAATTGGTTCAGAAATCACATGGAAGAAGGTCTTATCATCATAAAATGTATATATGTATGGAATAAAATAACAATTGATTCAGAAATCACATGGAACAAGAAGGTCTTGTCATCATAAAATGTATATATGTATGGAATAAAATAATAAAGTAAAGGCTCCCATCAAACTTATCATTGAAGACTAGTATTATAATTAATCATTCAAGGAGAACAATAAAATTTGTTCAATTGTAAAAGCGATGAAATGTTTTAATATGAAGTTCTCAAATAATTACTCAAATGATATTATGATAAATCATTAATCCAACCATAGTCAGTTGCTATCATTCCAACATTTTTCCTTTTATGGATTTGATATAAACATCTTCAATAATTAATTCACATGAACTTAAGTATATATTTCAATCATAAAATTCTAGTGATGTACTTCCATCTAACATGTGTAAAATTTTGGCCATATAAACTAAAAACATCGTAATTAGGGAGAAGGATAATCATATTTGTCAAAGAAATAAATATTACAAAAATCATTTGTTAACGAAAGTAGGAGCTTTGTAAAAAAATAAAAAACAATGCTTCACTCAAATCGAAAATAGGAAGCTTGTTTCCAATCGTTTATATATATTCTTTAAATATGAAGATTGAATTGCATATGAGTAGACCTTAATTGAAATATTTCAACTTGTTGGAGAGTACAAATTGCAAAAAGGTAATATTTTTAAACAAAAAATTAAGGTTCGTACAAAATAATGCATTATTCAAATTGAAATATATCTACATGTATCCACTCTTTAATATTTATTCTTTTAATATGTGGATTAAATTTCTTAGTATTTAACTTTTAGTTGAATTATTTTAATCCACCAAAATGCCTAGTTGACTTAATTTTTCATTGAAAACTAGATCGTGGCGAGAATGTCGAAGCATTACGATAAACGAAATTTAAGTTTTTCAAAGACATGAGATGATCTTAAAAATATTAGGTGAGTCTACAAACAGTATTTAATTGAGCCAAAAGAAAGAAGACTCTAGTGGAACAATGATTATGCATGCAAACAATAAAATCAACAATTCATAATCTGAAAGTTTTCATGATGGAACTGTAGATTTTAACCTTGTACAATATTTACTGCAAACAAATTTTCAGTAAAATAACAAAAAAATATACAAAGGAAAATACACATTACACAGAGATTTTTCCCTTGGAAACCCAAACCAAGAAAACCAACATATTCTATATTAATTCACAATCATACATTGTTTACAATACAATATACATATAGGAGCCAACAACATCCAAAACCCTAACCAAATGACATGGATTAGTCAAAAACCCCAATTCCTTAACCAGAAATAGAAAACCATAAAAAAAAAACCATGTGCCAAAAAACTGCCCAACAATGGACACAAAAATCGAGGCAACACAAAAAACGAGAAAAAAATGCAACATGTTTCCCGAGGAAAAAAAATTCTCGGGGCCGCTACCCCTGAACGCCTAAAGGGGGGCTCTAGTGCATCCCCCTCAAACCCCCCTACGTGCCCAACGCAACGTATCAAACACTAGGGCTAGTCGTGCAAAGAATATAACACATACCCAATATTCTCCCACTTGTTTTCTTTGCATACAAGGGGTTATGGGGCTACATAGTCAAAAATACAGGGCAGTAATTCCCATAGATCCTCTACACCAAGAGAACTTCTCAGTGCTCATAGATTTTGTTAATAAATCTGCAACATTCTTCAAACTGTCCACCTTCATCAACAACACTTTATTTTCTTCAACCATGTCTCTCACAAAGTGATATTGAACATCGATATGCTTTTTCTTTGAAGGATAAGTTGGGTTCTTTAGCAGAAGAATTGCACTCTGACTATCACAATCTATCTTTATAGCTTGTTGTACCAACCCAATACCTGAACACAATATTTGTAACCATACTGCTTCCTTACTTGCATGAGTGGTTTCCATGTATTCAACCTCTGTAGTTGAAACTGCCACTACAACATGTCTTTTTCTCATCCAGCTGATTGCTCCTCCAAATAGGTTAAACACATACCCGCTTGTAGATCTCCTACAATCCAGATCTCTATCTCAGTTTACATCCACAAATCCATGTATGTCCAACACTTTGTCCAATCCTGGTTTTCCTTGATAGCACAATCCATAGCTAGCAATGCCACGAAAATACCTAAAACCCCTTTTTATTGTTGTCCAATGCTCCTTCTCTGGTTTTGACATATAACTGCTCAAAACTCCCACTGCATGTGCAATGTCCGGTCTAGTACAAACCATTGCATACATCAAACTACCAACTGCACTCACATATGGAACACAACACATGTCCTCCTCTTCATGTGTCTTGGGACACTGATCCGCGGATAACTTTACACCAACAGGAATAGGGACCTTGACCGGTTTACATTCCTTCATATTAAACCTCTACAATATTGTCTCCACATATTTTCTCTGATTTAACGAGATTTTACTCTTTTCGCGATCTCTTTTAATTTCCATGCCCAAAATGAAATTTGCAGCACCAATATCCTTCATGTCGAATTTAGATGACAACTAAGTTTTCACATCTTGGATAGTCTCCCTGTTGTTTCCTATCAGTAACATGTCATCCACATACAAGAAAAAATAAATCAAATGATCACCAATTAATTTAAAATAAACATAGTGATCCTCTTTGCTTCTTGTGAAGCCAAGTCCCAACATATAAGTATCAAATTTTTGATACCACATCCTTGGTGATTTCTTTAAACCATACAGGGACTTTTTCAGTGTGCATACCAACTCCTTCTTTCCCTTTACAACAAATCCTTCTGGTTGCTTCATATAGATTTCTGCTTCTAGATCCCCATGTAGGAATGATGTATTCACATCCATCTGTTCTACCTCAAAATCAAAATTAGCAGCAACAAATAACATAAATCTTATAGAAGTTAACTTGGCAACATGAGAAAAAATCTCACCAAAATCAATTCCCTCAACATTGGAAGAACCCTTTTCTTCTAACTGAGCTTTGTATTTCTCTACTTTACCTTCTACATTCAACTTCTTTTTAAATACCCATTTTTTTCCAATGGGATTTCTTCCAGTCGACAACTCCACTAGATCCTAAGCCTCATTCTTATCCAAGGCTGCCATTTCTTCATCCATGGCCTCTTTCCATAGTTTTGCATCCTCTGAATCCACTGCCTCCCTGACAGTTCTAGGATCATCATCAGTAATATACAAAACAAAATTTGAAAGGAAATCAAATGGAGTATGATAATCTTCTTCTTTTGATTCCTATTATTCTGTAGAGTCTGATTCACCATCCTTTAAATCAAAATTTATTTTCTATGGTTCTTCCTTACTTGGTAGAACTTCATGTTTAACAACATCCTTCATTTCTCTAAATAACACATCTCGGCTATACACAACTTTCTTAGTTTCTAGGTTCCAAAGCTTATAACCTTTTAGACCATCTTTATACCCAATAAAGATACAATTTTCATCCTTCTTATCTAGCTTACTCTTTTTTTTGTTTGAAACATGAACATAGGCCTCACATCCAAATACCTTGAGATGTGTGAGAGAAGGTTTTTTACCAGTCCATACCTCTTGTGGAGTCTTCTCATCTAGTGTTTATGAGGGTGATCTGTTGACCATGTAACATGCAATACCCACTGCCTCTGCCTAGAATTATTTCCCTAAACCAACACCACTGAGCATGCACCTTTCTTTTTCCATCAATGTCCTATTCATCCTTTTCGCAAATACATTATTCCAAGGTGTATATGGAGTAGTCTTATTCCTTGGTATACCTCACCTTTTATAGAATTCTTGAAATTCATTCTTGCAGAACTCTCTGCCATTATGTGTCCTCAACACCTTAATTCTTTTCTTTTTTTGATTCTCAACAAGAGCCTTAAACTCTTTGAACCTTTCAAAGACTTCATATTTCTTTGTGAGGAAATATATCCAAGTATTCCTTGAGAATTCATCTATAAATGAGATATAGTACACATATTTTCCCAATGATCGAACTGACAAAGGTCCAAACACATCACAGTGAACTAGTTGTAAAATTCCTTCTACCCTCGTTGCACCAGAGGGGAATCTTACCCAATTCTGCTTCCCATATACACAATGTTCACAAAAATCAAAATCCAGAGAGTAGTTAGAGATACCTTCAACAATACCTTTACCATGTAGTAGTCGAAGACCCTTCTCTCCGATATGCTCCAGTATTTGATGCCGCATCATAACCTTTTCTCTAGAGACTGTAGGAGTTATTTCTTCTTCAACTCCAATATCAGGAATGATGGAACTATTACACCCATCACTAATAGTGTGTCCTTGTAGATTATACAAAGTTCCAAACCGAACACCCTTCAAAAACACCATTTCTCCTTGAACCATCCTACAGGTTTTCTTTTCAAATATTGTTTTTACCCCTGCATCATCCATTTTGCTTACATAAATAAACTTTCTAGCCAAACCTGGGATGTGCAGAACACTAGGTAGTATTATAATCCTTCCATTTATTATCCTCAACTTAACTTTTCCTCATCCTATGATTCTGGTTGTCAAGTCATCACCAAGGAAAACATTACCTCCATCATACCTTTCATATTCATAGAACCACTTTGTAACGCACATTTTCTGCTACCATGGCTTAATCGCTCTTAAAAGGAAACTTTAACACCACTTGGTACATAACTCGTACAGGTATTATATAATCCACATGCATTTAAACAAATAAACACATTCTACACAGAGTATTCATATGAGTTACTGCAATAATTAACGATCAATATCATTTCATACTAATTCATATACACAGCGGAAATTATGATAACATAAGCAACACAGTCATGCAAAACATGATTAAAGTATAATCGGATACTTATCTTTTACAGTGGTAGATTCCACCAACCAAGTGCAGGCCTTCCATGAACCTCCCAAACTTAGACTGTACTGCTCATCAGCTCAGCAATGGGTCACCCCCAAGATGGGACTAAGCTCCATCCCAAGGCAAGGAATTCTAGGCTAGGCTAAGGTTACAGGGAAACAAAACAGAAAATCTGGAAGGATTCTTCCCAGGATGCCATCTTACACCCACTACTACCAGAATCTCATTCCCCACATGCCTGTTCCACTCGGGAGTATACACCTTCACAAGCACAGTCCATCGGTGCTAACCTCCCTCTTTGGGTCTTGGCAACAGGCCAGATCAGGAAGTCTCAGAGCCTAAAGCTGGTGTTGGACGCTCTCTGGAAGAAACTTTTTCCAACAACATCCATCTCCCTCACCTAGAGAGAGATCACACACAGGCTCAATCACAACTCGCGCTGGCCATCAAGCCATGCGCAATCCAGCTCTGCATGGTCACCATAGCCAACTGGAAATACAAAAACGGCCTCTCAAACAGGCTCAGCAATGGCTTGAGGCCTCACAGTGATGGTTCATGGGAATGCATGATGAGTAATTTCCGCAGGGGTCGACAAAGACTCCACGACTCAGAATGGAGGGTGAAACTGACTCTTCAGAAACAAACACATGCTTCTCAGCTCATAGAATAGAGGTGTACCCAGATTTAAAGAGCCAAACACAGGCTTTCCAACTGGTTCAACAATGGTGGAATGGTTCAGGGTCACGGCTTCGGGAAAGAGCCTCCATGCATAGGTTCAATCAGTCAGACAGAGGATGTGCATGGACTATCAAAGACAACATGGGATTCTCGCCTCTCAGGAATGCATGAGATATTCTTGTAGAAGTTGGTTCAGTCGTATTGTTCAATGCTCCCTACCCGCTCAGGTAGTCGGGTGGAATGGAGAAGAGAGACCCCTCTCATGGCTCATCTTGGCTATTTTATTTGCATGCACCAGGGTGGACACTTGTCACCCTTGGAACTGCATGCGTTCCATCAACATGCATCCCCTTTGCACGCTTTCCCCTTGCCAGGAACTTAGGATAAAAGTAAAACATAAAATGCACATGTTCTTTTTGGAATAATATTAAATATTATTATTCCCAGGCTTAAGCCCCCTAGGCCAAATGCTTAGCCCCTTTTCCCACCTTCCAGCCCCTAATTCCTTGCCCACTCTATGGATTCTTAGTCCCCATTCACTCATTCATCGTGGTCGGTCTGCACATGGCGGTGTTTATATTTTATTAATTGTTTTGCGTGATTACATATACAACAACAGGCTCCTGGCCTTCAACACTCAGGCTCCCTGGCCTAACAAACACATAAGCCTCCAACTTATAAAAACTTGGCTCACCAGCCTATAAAACATAATTACAATTCCTTTCAGAACATGGTTTACAATGGGGCTCGGCCCTGGGAACACTACACACTTCCTGTGGGGAGTGTAATATCCCTAGGCCGAACCCAATTGTAAGTTGAAAATGAAAATGTACTTAAGCTGGTAAGTTGTTTGATATCATTTTTGTATTCACCTTTTATTGCATAGTGAAATCATTTATGGCACAGTAAAATGAGGAAGTGTGCACATTCCAGGATACCGCGCGCAACAACTTAAGTGCACGCGATTTTGAGGCCAGGGAGACTTTGTGTATATGCTGTGTTTTATAGGTTGGTGAGCCAGTTTTGTGATGATTAGGTCGGAGATCCTAGATGTTAAGGGTCATTGAGCCTATTTTTGTATATGTCTCATCATTAATATAAAATACATCGTTGCGCACAGACCAACCATGATAAAAGAGTA
>JZKD02S1733699.1:0-17160 GCA_000966675.3 Picea glauca | reverse complement strand
GTATTGATTTTTTAGTGTAATATTGTTCAATTCCTTGTAATCAATACACATTCTCCAAGACCCATCCTTCTTGGGCACAATTATGATGGGTGATCCACAAGGTGAGGTACTGGATCAAATCATACCCTACTCCAACAACTTATGCAATTGCTTCTTCACTTCATTTTCTTCTAGAATGGACTATCTATATAGCCCAATATTTGACAATGGGGAGTCTGACAACAATTGTATTTCATGCTCCACTTCCCTCTTAGGTTGTATCCCTTTAGGCTCCTGGAAAACTCCTATGTATTTCTACAACAACTCCTCCAAATATTGTTTCTACGCTTTATTACACCCCTCTAGGGATGCCTTCACTCTTGTGGACTTATCATCAAATCGATTTTCTCTTAAGAAAAGTAAAACATATTTTTTACTGGAACTAATCAATTTCTTGGCTTGGTTGGCACTTACTAGTGAGATATTTGACTTGCCTTTATGCGCGTTGATGATGTGGGACTTCCCATCGTTGATCAATCAGTGCTGGTTGGTCTCCACATGAACATTTCATCACTTATGTATATGTATTGGATTCCAAATACTACTCCACATACATCAAGGGGTACTACATCCAATTCCACCTCATCAATAAAATCAACACTTGTAGAAAAATTAATCTTACACTATTTCGTTACCTTTATCTCTACATCCTTGTTTACCCAACCCAATGGATAGGGGATAGGATGATTATGAACCTTGAATCCAATCTTGTTGACCAGATATACTTCTATAGATTATCCTTTGAACCAGAGTAGAAGAGAGAATCTATCTTGGTCTTCTTGACATGAATCTTGATGTGGAAGCACTTGGTCATCTCTTTCTCTTCCTAGTGATGAAGGATACTTAGATTCACCTCCTTCTACACATATTTGCAGATAATCTTGTCATCAACATCTGCGCTACTTTAAACCCGATTTCTTGAATCTTTGGCTAGCAGGTTCTTTTTCTTTTTGTCCTTGTGATTCTTCAGGTTCAATTTCGGATGTAGTTTCCAACATTTTTCCTCGATGTGGCCATCAACGTTGCAATGATTGTAATGGTTGTTTGGATATTTACTCTATTGTGTAGTGGTTGTTGTCTTCTTTTATTTTCNAATGCTATATAAATGCCTAGAAAGCCTTCTCATAATATAAAGTTACTTATTTTCGCTTCTCTCATATTTTCTATTGTTCATTGTGAGATTAATTAGCTCTGAGTTGTTTACTAGTAATTAGTTTTATAGGTGAGGCTCCTCTTTGAGCCTCACCTCCCTAGTACTTCATTTACATGTTTTTTTCCATGCATTTTTTTTTCATGCAATATTGGCATGTCTAATCTCCTCCTCTCTCAGCATTCAAGCCATCCAGATCTTAGCCCCTGAGATCCGGATCAGTGGTATCAGAGAAGGTACACTCTCCATTGGGAAAAGGGTTTGAAGCATGTTGCGGGTTCAAACATTTGCAGCAATCACCAACCTCATTTTATTACTATCAGAACCCATTTTTCAGACCATACACTGTAAGCATCACAATTGGTCCACATGCACTACAGGTTCTTTTTTCCCTCGGATCTTCGTTAACCATTACAAGGAGAACCATACATGGATTCACTACATCCATACATGGATTCATTACATCTATACATGTATCCACTACATCCTTGGTCTGCAACATTTTCAACAAATTTGAAGAATGTTCAAGCTTCCCACGGAGGTTCCACAACCTCTACAACAACCCATGTTTCTCTACAAACCCTTGGCGTCCTTTATGTCCCTCTACTCTCAACCAAATTCAAATAGGTGTTACGACCTCTACACACAATTTTAGAGGCTCTACCATAACTCATTGGAAATATATCTTCAATATATCAAATGGGTATTTCGCAAAATCTCATTTAGCTTCCTGGTTTAAGAGATATCATCGATTGAATCTCAACATGTATTTGACCCAAGGAGGATGCACGTACCACCATATTCTATGGTACTTTTCTCCCTGATCAGAAAACTATAGAAGGAATTCCACATACGGCTTTAAATATCTTTTTAAAATATCAAATGGGTATTTCTCAGAATCTCATTTCGCTTCCTAGTTTAGGAGATATCATCGATTGAATCTCAACGTGTATTTGACCCTAGGAGGCCACGCGTACCACCATATTCAACGGTATTTTTCTCCTTTCTTAGGAAAAAAAATAAGGATTTCCACATATGGTTGTAAATATCTCTTCAATATCTCAAATGGGTATTTCGCGGAATTTCATTTCGTTGTCTGGTTTATGAGATATCTTTGTTTGAAACATCACATGTCTGTAACCAGCGTGGCTGCACGCCCTTCAAATTCGGCCTAGTTTTTGTCACTCCATAGGACACCTCAAAACAAGTTCCATATACTGATGGAAACATATCTTTATTATATCAAATGGGTCTTCGACGGAATTGGATTTCATCACCTATAGCAGAAGTTATGAATATATTTGCAGAAGGATGTTCACAGTCCCCAAAGTCACAATTTTTCCATATTATTTTTTGGGATTTTATTAAAATTTATTTATTTATCTACCCATGTACAATGCCATTGTCAACTAGGTTATGGATCAATCACAAAACCTAGGTTATGGGTCAACCACACAAAACCCTTCTCTTCATTGGATATTTTTACATTGTAATCATAATGGGACGATAATGGGGTTTCTATTTTTAGCATGGGTGAAATGATGGGGATCTTCATTTTCTAAGGGGGGAGAAATGATTTGAATTTTAGGGGGTATATGGTTTAAATTCGAATGAAAAAGTCATCAAACTATAAATATAACATATTTTCCATGTGGATCAAAGAGATGCCCACTGCCTCATTAATTAATTGAGCTAACAAGTTGCCCATATGGGTCAAAGAGAGTCCCACCTCTCCATCACTGTATTGGGTTTTATTTTCCACTACTTAGTTAGTTGGGTAGTTAGATCTATTATTATAATAATATAGACTCATTTAATGATCTCTTTCCATTATTGTGTCGCGTTTTTTTTTCCACTACTTAGTTATTTGGGTAGTTAGATCTATTATACTAATAATAGAGACTCGTTTAATTAGCTCTTTTTGACTTTTTCCAATGGACCATTTTGTAATGCTATATAAATGCCTAGAAATCCTTCTCATAATATCAAGTTACTCATTTTGGCTTCTCTCATATTTTCTATTGTTCATTGTGAGATTAATTAGCTCTGATTCATTTACTAGTAATTAGTTTTAGAGGTGAGGCTCCTCTTTGACTCTCGAGTACTTCATTTACATGTTTTTGTCCATGCATTTTTTTTCATGAAATATTGGTATGTCTAAGCTCCTCCTCTCTCGACATTCAAGCCATCCAGATCTTAGCCCCCGAGATCCGGATCAAAACCTCCCACAAAATCTATGGAAATTCTTTCCCAAGGTTGAATGGGTAAAGGTAAGGAATTATATAGACCTTGTTTCCTATTGTTGGGTTTGTTGGTACAACAAAGTATACATCCTCTAATATACCATGCTACATCGTATTGCATTATGGGCCAATACACATACCTCTATAAGTTGGTGATCATCTTCCCAACACCAAAATGCCCTGCAACCTTGGAGGTGTGAGCCTCTCTGATAAGTTGCAATCGTTCACCTTTAGGAACACAAAGATTGTCAAGCATGTAGAGTAAACCATTCTGGAAATGATAGTCAACCTTGATGTCACCTTATTCTATATGAATTTGGCCATGTAGCTGCTGAAACACCTCCTTGAAGTCCTCATCTTATGTGTATTCCTCTTTGTATGCATCATGGGTAAAAGGATCCATGTGCATTAGAGTTCCCAAAGTTGTAATCTTGGATGTCGGTGGACATGAAAGCATGTTTCCCAACTTGTTTTTTATACCCTTCTTATATTTTATGATCAAATGAAATTGTTGTAAAAAACCCATCCACTTGTAATTCTTGGTTTTTTGTAGCTTAATTTGGGCCTGCAAATACTGTAGTGGTCGGTAATCTGTGTGGATTATGGTCTCCTTTCGCATCATATAGTGTTTCCACTTTTTGACATCTTGTACCAAATAATATATATCCTTGTCATAGCTAGGGTAGTTGAGAACTTCCCCATGAAATACTTCAGAATGATAGCAAACATGCCTTCCTCCCTGCATTAGTACTACTCCTATGGAATACCCACTTGAATCTATCTCCACTTCGAAAGGCTTATGAAAGTTTGGAAATGCAAGCACCGGTGCTTGACTGATCTTTATTTTCATCTCATCAAAGGCCTTCTGCTGATTCTCCCCCCACTGGAAAATCTTACCATTGGTTTTTATGGCATGGAGTGGTGCAACTGCCGCTGAAAATGAATCTATGAACTTCCACAAGTATTGTGTTTCCCCAACAAAACTCCTAACTTTAGTAAAATTTGTAGGAATTGACCATTTCATGATGGCCTCCATCTTTGAAGGATCTATCTTGAACTCCCCTCCACCGATCAGATGCCCTAAATACACTAAACACTACTAAGAGAAGTCGTATTTCTTGAGATTTTCTAGTAGTTCGTGCTTTTTCAGAGTCTCTAACACCTTCATAAGATGTGACATATTCTCCTCCCAATTAGCACTATAAACCATCATATCATCCAAATAGAAAATAACAAATGAATCTAGATAAGGGTGTAAAACATCATTCACTAGTCTCATAAATGTAGTCGACGCATTGTATAAACCAAATGGCATAACCAACCACTCATACAAACCTTACCTTGTCTTGAAGGTGGTCTTCCGGGTATCTTCTTCTTTGACTCATACCTGGCAATATACTGATTTCAAATCAAACTTAGTGAAATACTTGGCATGTTGTAGCTGGTCCTTCAGATCATCAATCCTTGGCAAGGAGTATTGATTTTTTAGTGTAATATTGTTCAATTCCTTGTAATCAATACACATTCTCCAAGACCCATCCTTCTTGGGCACAATTATGATGGGTGATCCACAAGGTGAGGTACTGGATCAAATCATACCCTACTCCAACAACTTATGCAATTGCTTCTTCACTTCATTTTCTTCTAGAATGGACTATCTATATAGCCCAATATTTGACAATGGGGAGTCTGACAACAATTGTATTTCATGCTCCACTTCCCTCTTAGGTGGTATCCCTTTAGGCTCCTGGAAAAATCCTCTGTATTTCTGCAACAACTCCTCCAAATATTGTTTCTACGCTTTATTACACCCCTTTAGGGATGCCTTCACTCTTGTGGACTTATCATCAAATCAATTTTCTCTTAAGAAAAGTAAAACATATTTTTTACTGGAACTAATCAATTTCTTGGCTTGGTTGGCACTTACCAGTGAGATATTTGACTTGCCTTTATGCGCGTTGATGATGTGGGACTTCCCATCCTTGATCAATCAGTATTGGTTGGTCTCCACATGAACATTCTATCACTTATGTATATGTATTGGATTCCAAATACTACTCCACATACATCAAGGGGTACTACATCCAATTCCACCTCATCAATAAAATCAACACTTGTAGAAAATTTAATCTTACACTATTTCGTTACCTTTATCTCTACATCCTTGTTTACCCAACCCATTGGATAGGGGATAGGATGAAAATGAACCTTGAATCCAATCTTGTTGACCATATATACTTCTATAGATTATCCTTTGAACCAGAGTCGAAGAGAGAATCTATCTTGGTCTTCTTGACATGAATCTTGATGTGGAAGAACTTGGTCATCTCTTTCTCTTCCTAGTGATGAAGGATACTTATATTCACCTCCTTCTACACATATTTGCAGATAATCTTGTCATCAACATCTGAGCTACTTTAAACCTGATTTCTTGAATCTTTGGCTAGAAGGTTCTTTTTCTTTCTGTCCTTGTGATTCTTCAGGTTCAACTTCGGATGTAGTTTCCAACATTTTTCCTCGATGTGGCCATCAACGTTGCAATGATTGTAATGGTTGTTTGGATATTTACTCTATTGTGTAGTGGTTGTTGTCTTCTTTTATTTTCTCCCTTTCCACTTCTTCTTCCCATCCTTGGAAACTTCATGGTGCTCTTTCTGCTTCAAACCACTTGGTTTCCCCTTCTTTTGTCCTATGCTTTCCGGGTATTGTTCTTGTACACAAGCCTCATCCATTTTCCTTGGCTTGAAGAGAATAACATGCTTTCATATATGACTGTGTAAACCCCCTAGATACTTGAGGAGTATATTTGGGTTCTTGTGAGAGATAGACAGCATGATGGCCATCTTTCTGAACTTAGTGGTGTACTCCTATACACTCTGCCCATGCCTCTTCCTGAAGTAGTGCCACTATCTCCATTGGTCCTCTACATACCTCATAGGGTAAAATTGGGACTTAATGAGGGTTTTGAAATACTCCAACCTAGTTACTAGCAGATCACCCTCCAGCCTAATTTTTTCTTTATGGATTTCCCACTAGGTTAAAGCATGGCCCTCTAATTTCAATCTAGAAAATTAAATCTTCTTCTCTTAATATATATGGTGAAAGCTAAAATAAAATTCTAGTTGTTGCAACCAATGATTATATTTTAATGCATCAACCTCACCTTAGTATGGTTTTATGTCCACTTTCACTTCTATATTGAATATGGACCATGAAGGGTTCACGACACTCGAAATCAAATGCTCTTTCTTAGATTATTTCCATGACTCCTTTCATGAGTCTTCCTGATCTTCCAATTTCCCCTTCGATTTGTTCTTTGAGTTAGAGCCTCCATCATCTCCGAATAGTCCAATATTGCTTGTAAGAGATGCCATGAGGAGCTTCATATTGCGACTAATGTCATAAACTTGTGCTTCCAACTTCTCAAATCTCTCTTCTACTAGATCTCGAGGGTTATTATGAACATACTCATCCTCCATGGCTAGGGTTTTTGCGAATTATCCTTAATTCGATTCTTGGATCCTGCAACTTCCCACAAATACCCAAAAGATAAACTTGCCCTGATACCAATATGATCTCTAAACTGTCGTGGATATTCCATTTGAACAATTCATCACAACATATCTAATAAAATACTGAAATCTTTACTATTAAGGTAAATTTCCCTTTGATATACAGAATATTTAGTTACTCATAAAATAGATAAAATGCAAAAAACTGAGAAAAATAAAAAATATTCACACTATNCAAGCCATCCATGTCTTAGCCCCTGAGATCCGGATCAGTGGTATCAGAGAAGGTACACTCTCCATCGAGAAAAGGGTTTGAAGCATGTTGCGGGTTCAAAAATTTGCAGCAATCACCAACCTCATTTTGTTACTATCATAACCCATTTTTCAGACCATACACCGTAAGCATCACAATTGGTCCACTTGCACTATAGGGTTTTTTTTCCCTTGGATCTTCGTTAACCATTACAAGGAGAACCATAAATGGATTCACTACATCCATACATGGATTCACTACATCTATACATGTATCCACTACATCCATTGGTCTGCAACATTTTCAACAAATTTGAAGGGTGTCCAAGCTTCCCACAGAGGTTCCACAACCTCTACAACAACCCATGTTTCTCTACAAACCCTTGGCGTCCTTTATGTCCCTCTACTCTCAACCAAATTCAAATAGGTGTTACGACCTCTACACACAATTTTAGAGGCTCTACCATAACTCATTGGAAATATATCTTCAATATATCAAATGGGTATTTCACAGAATCTCATTTAACTTCCTGGTTTAAGAGATATCATCGATTGAATCTCAACATGTATTTGACCCAAGGAGGATGCACGTACCACCATATTCTATGGTACTTTTCTCTTTGATCAGAAAACTATAGAAGGAATTCCACATATGGCTTTAAATATGTTTTCAAAATATCAAATGGGTATTTCTCGGAATCTCATTTCGTTTCCTAGTTTAGGAGATATCGTCGATTGAATCTCAACGTGTATTTGACCCTAGGAGGCCACACGTACCACCATATTCAACGGTATTTTTCTCCTTTATCAGGAAACAAAATAAGGATTTCCACATATGTCTTGAAATATCTCTTCAATATCTCAAATGGGTATTTCACGGAATTTCATTTTGTTGTTTGGTTTATGAGATATCTTTGTTTGAAACATCACATGTCTGTAACCAGCGTGGTTGCGTGCCCTTCAAATTCGGCCTAGTTTTTGTCACTCTATAGGACACCTCAGAACAAGTTCCATATACTGATGGAAACATATCTTTATTATATCAAATGGGTCTTCGACAAAATTGGATTTCATCACCTGTAGCAGAAGTTATGAATATATTTGCAGAAGGATGTTCACAGTCCCCAAAGTCACAATTTTTCCATATTATTTTTTGGGATTTTATTAAAATTTATTTATTTATCTACCCATGTACAATGCCATTGTCAACTAGGTTATGGATCAATCACAAAACCTAGGTTATGGGTCAACCACACAAAACCCTTCTCTTCATTGGATATTTTCACATTGTAATCATAATGGGATGATAATGGGGTTTCTATTTTTAGCATGGGTGAAATGACGGGGATCATCATCTTCTAAGGGGGTAGAAATGATCTGAATTTTAGGGGGTATATGGTCTAAATTCGAATGAAAAAGTCATCAAACTATAAAGATAACATATTTTCCATGTGGATCAAAGAGATGCCCATCGCCTCATTAATTAATTGAGCTAACAAGTTGCCCATATGGGTCAAAGAGGGTCCCACCTCTCCATCACTGTATTGGGTTTTATTTTCCACTACTTAGTTAGTTAGGTAGTTAGATCTATTATTATAATAATAGAGACTCATTTAATGATCTCTTTCTATTATTGTGTCGGGTTTTGTTTTCCACTACTTGGTTATTTTGGTAGTTAGATCTATTATACTAATAATAGAGACTCATTTAATTAGCTCTTTTTGACTTTGTCCAATGGACCATTTTGTAATGCTATATAAATGCCTAGAAAGCCTTCTCATAATATCAAGTTACTCATTTTGTCTTCTCTCATATTTTCTATTGTTCATTGTGAGATTAATTAGCTCTGATTCATTTACTAGTAATTAGTTTTAGAGGTGAGGCTCCTCTTTGACCTTCACCTCTTGAGTACTTCATTTACATGTTTTTGTCCATGCATTTTTTTCATGAAATATTGGTATGTCTAAGCTCCTCCTCTCTCGACATTCAAGCCATCCAGATCTTAGCCCCCAAGATCCAGATCAAAACCTCCCACAAAATCCATGGAAATTCTTTCCCAAGGTCAAATGGGTACAGGTAAGGGATTATATAGACCTTGCTTCCTATTGTTGGGTTTTTTGGTACAACAAAGTATACATCCTTTAATATACTGTGCTACATCGTATTTCATTATGGGACAATACACATACCTGTATAAGTTGGTGATCATCTTCCCAGCACCAAAATGTCATGCAACCTTGGAGGTGTGAACCTCTCTGATAAGTTGCAATCGTTCACCTTTAGGAACACAAAGATTTTCAATCATGTAGAGTAAACCATTCTAGAAATGATAGTCAACCTTGATGTCACCTTATTCTATATGAATTTGGCCATGTAGCTACTGAGACACCTGCTTGAAGTCCTCATCTTATGTGTATTCCTCTTTGTATGCATCATGGGTAAAAGGATCCATGTGCATTAGAGTTCCCAAAGTTGTAATCTTGGATGTCGGTGGACATGAAAGAATGTTTCCCAACTTGTTTTTATACCCTTCTTATACTTTATGATCAAATGAAATTGTTGTAAAAAACCCATCCACTTGTAATTCTTGGTTTTTTGTAGCTTAATTTGGGCCTGCAAATACTGTAGTGGTCGGTAATCTGTGTGGATTATGGTCTCCTTTCGCATCATATAGTGTTTCCACTTTTTGACAGCTTGTACCAAATAATATATCTCCTTGTCATAGCTAGGGTAGTTGAGAACTTCCCCATGAAATACTTCAGAATGATAGCAAATGTGCCTTCCTCCCTACATCAGTACTACTCTTATGGCATACCCACTTGAATCTATCTCCACTTCGAAAGGCTTATGAAAGTTTGGAAATGCAAGCACTGGTGCTTGACTGATATTTATTTTCATCTCATCAAAGGCCTTCTGCTAATTCTCCCCCCACTGGAAAATCTTATCATTGGTTTTTATGGCATGGAGTGGTGCAACTGCTGCTGAAAATGAATCTATGAGCTTCCACAAGTATTGTGTTGCCCCAAAAAAACCCCTAACTTCAGTAAAATTTGTAGGAATTGACCATTTCATGATGGCCTCCATCTTTGAAGGATCTATCTTGAACTCCCCTCCACCGATCAGATGCCCCAAATACACCAAACACTACTAAGAGAAGTCGTATTTCTTGAGATTTTCTAGTAGTTGGTGCTTTTTCAGAGTCTCTAACACCTTCATAAGATGTGACATATTCTCCTCCCAATTAGCACTATAAACCATCATATCATCCAAATAGAAAATAACAAATGAATCTAGATAAGGGTGTAAAACATCATTCACTAGTCTCATAAATGTAGTCGATGCATTGTATAAACAAAATGGCATAACCAACCGCTCATACAAACCTTACCTTGTCTTGAAGGTGGTCTTCCAGGTATCTTCTTCTTTGACTCATACCTGGCAATATACTGATTTCAAATCCAACTTAGTGAAATACTAGGCATGTTGTAGTTGGTCCTTCAGATCATCAATCCTTGGCAAGGGGTATTGATTTTTCAGTGTAATATTGTTCAATTCCTTGTAATCGATACACATTCTCCAAGACCCATCCTTCTTGGGCACAATTATGATGGGTGATCCATAAGGTGAGGTACTGGGTCAAATCATACCCTACTCCAACAACTTATGCAATTGCTTCTTCACTTCATTTTCTTCAAGAATGGACTATCTATATAGCCCAATATTTGACAATGGGAAGTCTGACAACAATTTTATTTCATGCTCCACTTCCCTCTTAGGTGGTATCCCTTTAGGCTCCTGGAAAAATCCTTTGTATTTCTGCAACAACTCCTCCAAATATTGTTTCTCCGCTTTATTACACCCCTCTAGGGATGCCTTCACTCTTGTGGACTTATCATCAAATCGATTTTCTCTTAAGAAAAGTAAAACATATTTTTTACTGGAACTAATCAATTTCTTGGCTTGGTTGGCACTTACCAGTGAGATATTTGACTGCCTTTATGCGCGTTGATGATGTGGGACTTCCCATCCTTGATCAATCAGTACTGGTTTGTCTCCACGTGAACATTCCATTACTTATGTATATGTATTGGATTCCAAATACTACTCCACATACATCAAGGGGTAGTACATCCAATTCCACCTCATCAATAAAATCAACACTTGTAGAAAATTTAATCTTACACTATTTCATTACCTTTATCTCTACATCCTTGTTTACCCAACCCAATGGATAGGGGATAGGATGATTATGAACCTAGAATCCAATCTTGTTGACCAGATATACTTCTATAGATTATCCTTTGAACCAGAGTCGAAGAGAGAATCTGTCTTGGTCTTCTTGACATGAATCTTGATGTGGAAGAACTTGGTCATCTCTTTCTCTTCCTAGCGATGAAGGATACTTAGATTCACCTCCTTCTGCACATATGTGCAGATAATCTTGTCATCAACATCTGAGCTACTTTCAACCTGATTTCTTGAATCTTTGGCTAGAAGGTTCTTTTTCTTTCTGTCCTTGTGATTCTTCGGATTCAACTTCGGATGTAGTTTCCAACATTTTTCCTCGATGTGGCCATCAACATTGCAATGATTGTAATTGTTGTTTGTATCTTTACTCTATTGTGTAGTGGTTGTTGTCTTCTTTTATTTTCTCCCTTTCCACTTCTTCTTCCCGTCCTCGGAAACTTCATGGTTCTCTTTCTGCTTCAAACCGCTTGGTTTCCCCTTCTTTTGTCCTATATTTTCCTGGTATTTTTCTTGTACACAAGCCTCGTCCATTTTCCTTGGCTTGAAGAGAATAAAATGCTTTCATATATGACTGTGTAAACCCCCTAGATACTTGAGGAGTACATTTGGGTTCTTGTGAGAGATATCCAGCATGATGGCCATCTTTCTGAACTTAGTGGTGTACTCCTATACACTCTGCCCCTGCCTCTTCCTGAAGTAGTGCCACTATCTCCATTGGTCTTCTACATACCTGATAGGGTAAAATTGGGACTTAATGAGGGTTTTGAAATACTCCAACCTAGTTACTAGCAGATCACCCTCTAGGCTAATTTTTTCTTTATGGATTTCCCACTAGGTTAAAGCATGGCCTTCTAACTTCAATCTAGAAAATTAAATCTTCTTCTCTTAATATATATGGTGAAAGCTAAAATAAAATTCTAGTTGTTGCAACCAATGATTATATTTTAATGCATCAACATCACCTTAGTATGGTTTTATGTCCACTTTCACTTCCATATTGAATATGGACCATGAAGGGTTCACGCCACTCAAAATCAAATGCTCTTTCTTAGATTATTTCCATGACTCCTTTCATGAGTCTTCCTGATCTTCTGATTTCCCCTTCGATTTGTTCTTTGAGTTAGAGCCTCCATCATCTCCGAACAGTCCAATATTGCTTGTAAGAGATGCCATGAGGAGGTTCATATTGTGACTAATGTCATAAAATTGTGCTTCCAACTTCTCAAATATCTCTTCTACTAGATCTCGAGGGTTATTATGAACTTACTCATCCTCCATGGCTAGGGTTTTTGCGAATTATCCTTAATTTGATTCTTGGATCCTGCAACTTCCCACAAATACCCAAAAGATAAACTTTCCCTGATACCAATATGATCTCTAAACTGTCATGGATATTCCATTTGAACAATTCATCACAACGTATCTAATAAAATACTGAAATCTTTACTATTAAGGTAAATTTCCCTTTGATATACATAATATTTAGTTACTCATAAAATAGATAAAATGCAAAAAACTGAGAAAAATAAAAAATATTCACACTATCCACAAATAACACAATATATGACTTGGAAAACCCAATATGGGAGAAAACCCAACTAGAAAGTGAGTCTGCTCTACTCTTTTTTCTCTAGTATGGAAATGATGCAAGTACAAAGAAAGAGGCATTCTCTATTGAGTTGCCTTTGAACTGTGTTTGGAATAGCTACTACATAATCTCTCCTCCTATGTTATTCTCACATAACACAACTCTTAATTGTTCTACTCAGCTATGGAACAAGATATAATACAAAATAATGGAACCCCATCTCCTCTTAGTGGCCAAATATTTAACACAGATCGATAGCCATCTAGGGGTAGGTTTTTAACTTTCTCAAACTTCAATTGTGATAAGGTTCTGGACCTTATAGAATTTTCTTAGAAAATCCACTACATGGCTAGGCCCACATGTCTAAGTAATGGAGTCTGACATGGAATGCACTCGCACCATCGTGATCAATATGGTAGGTCAACTTGTGGGAGACATAACTTTCTCATACGAACTCCGATTGACAAACGGTTTGTTCCATTGGAAAGGCATCGATGTGTATAATTTATAATGTTCTCACGTAGTAAGGTTTGGAACCAAAANAATACTGAAATCTTTACTATTAAGGTAAATTTCCCTTTGATATACAGAATATTTAGTTACTCATAAAATAGATAAAATGCAAAAAACTGAGAAAAATAAAAAATATTCACACTATTCACAAATAACACAAGA
The DNA here is from genome assembly GCA_000966675.3 of Picea glauca. Classification (NCBI taxonomy): domain Eukaryota; kingdom Viridiplantae; phylum Streptophyta; class Pinopsida; order Pinales; family Pinaceae; genus Picea; species Picea glauca. The sequence goes on along the minus strand of JZKD02S1733699.1, from coordinate 3,453 downwards.
TATGACTTGAGAAACCCAATATGGGAGAAAACCCAACTAGAAAGTGAGTCTAGTCTACTCTCTTTTCTCTAATATAGAAATGATGCAAGTACAAAGAAAGAGGCATTCTCTATCGAGTTGCCTTTGAACTGTGTTTGGAATAGCTACTACATAATCTCTCCTCCTATGTTATTCTCACATAACACAACTCTCAATTGTTCTACTCAGCTATGGAACAAGATATAATACAAAATAATGGAACCCCATCTCCTCTTAGTGGCCAAATATTTAACACAGATCGATAGCCATCTAGGGGTAGGTTTTTAACTTTCTCAAACTTCAATTGTGATAAGGTTTTGGACCTTATAGAATGTTCTTAGAAAATCCACTACATGGCTAGGCCCACATTTCTAAGTAATGGAGTCTGACATGGAATCCACTCGCACCATTGTGATCAATATGGTAGGTCAACTTGTGGGAGACATAACTTTCTCATACAAACTCCGATTGACAAACGGTTTGTTCCATTGGAAAGGCATCAATGTGTATAATTTATAATGTTCTCACGTAGTAAGGTTTGGAACAAAAAATAAAAGTCATTTGATGCCTCAAAAAGTCTCCAAAAGATTTTTGACTGTTTTTGGACCCAAATTTCGAAATTTGGACCAGCCATCGAAATGGCCCTGCAAGGTGATTCTTCCAATTTTTCCACCAAAAAAATGGTGATATAGATGAAAAATAATATAATGATCCAATATAAATCAATTGTTTAGTTTCCTAACTCCTTTTTACCATAATCAACTATATCTAATAGTCTAGAGATTGCATGAAAGGATCATTTGCCTTATGGAGAAGGGTAATGATACTTTGCACATTCAAGCAAACACTTATTTGGCTATTCTCATCGAGTATGTAAGTCCATTATATCCTTGTTGTTGTTGGTTTCTTGACCTAGAAACCCTTGTTTCCATTCTCCTTTTGATCACCAACCTATCTTTCCAAGAGTTTCTCTTTATACTCTCTTTGGGCATGTGGTGACTTCAGTGTTAGGACCATCCTTATAGTAGAAGCCAAGGTGGAGGAATATAGGATCTCTTTCGAAAGGGAAAAACTACATCAAATAGGTAAAAGTTGTAACTACCTTGTTATTGTTCATTAATAATATATAAAATGCATTCCTTCAAAGTTTATTGTGTTATTATTGTTCATATTTGCAATGCTTTTGTATACCTTTCAGTAGAATACTAATTGCTTTGATATATTCCATTATTGTTCAGAGAATTAACATGTAGTTATCATTATAACTACCTCTATATATAGATATACTTTTTCAAGGTTCTTGCATGTTGTATATAGACCATTGGAAAGGAGCGAAAGGACTCCGTTAATCGGGAACTACACGAAATGTTGGGATCCTAGTGAGTTGATTTTCCTCTTTCTTCCAATAGTTAGTTATTTCTTTGAAATTCTATTACTATATCTTTGTTTGGTATTTTGTATGGAATGTACTTCTTATATGGTCATTGGTATGTTGCAGTAAGCCCACTACTATAGGGGATTTCCCCTGAAAGCATACTCTCTCTGAAATTTCTAGATGAGATTTCTCTAGAAGATTAGACGTTTCTATACTTTAGATTCTTTTAGGAGATATTAATTAATTGAATAAAAGTAAAAAAGTACTAGAGTGGGAGGAAAAGAAGAGAAATCAAGCATACCTAGTTTGAGTTGGACACAATGGAAAGATATTTTCTTTGCTTGGTTCTCCACTCCTCTCTATTTTCTCAATAAAATGAAAAACACAAGGCGTGGTTTGTGAAAATGGGCACAATTCGTGCCCATTGTCCCTTAAAAAATGGTACGAAAAGAATGTGTTCGTGTTCCTAGGAACATGCACGCATTATTAAGAGCACACATGTGTTTGTAAGAACATGCACTCATTCCTAGAAACATGCCTATGTGGCATGCTGAGTAAAGGTTTGTGATTTTTCGAACCTCTAACATCAAGAACACGTGCATGTTCCTAGGAGTGTGCACGCATTCCTACAGGTGAATTTTACTGCTCAATCCCTTACCACTTTATCGTCCACCAACTTCGTGCACTCACCCATTAATATTTTCCAGTTACATAAAATGAATAGTGGATGGGAATTGATTTTCTTGAAAATTATATAAAGCAATCAATTCTCATCACTGGTCATTTCTATATCAATTGTTTTTGCTGCCATGTATTGTTTACTCTGCACTAGTTGTTTTAATTAAACACCTATGAATCCATACTCTCTAACTGAGCCATTAGTTCCAAGAAAAATCTCTTTCATACCATTCCCATCAACTTGTTTCACAGGAGGCCAAGGTGAGGAACTGTACTTAAACCTTAACAGACGATAATTCATGGCAGGTTCATTCCCTAGTATAGTTTGCAAGTGTTGATCATAAGTGCAACAAATAGTTATTTCATTTAAAGTTCCCAAGACCATTGCAGATGCAAAGGACAATGAATAGAGGCACCTTATATTGATGGTATTCAATGCCACATATCAGTTGTGTATCATAAACATGCTTACATTACTTTCTCGCATAACATGAGCTAGAAAATATTGCCCTTATTAGCTACTACAAGACAGTCAACATGAGACACCTTCATGGATATATGACGTAAAGTAAACACATCATCATAGCCGACAATGAAGAGCATGCAATGGAAATATGTTGTTGTGGCAATGTGCTACTAATGAAAATCCTCCAAATTGTATCCGACAATGTAGAGCATGTGTGGAACAACGATGTCATGGAAATGTATTAATGATGGAAATCCTCGACCAAATCGTATCTATTAGATTTGACAGGTTTATCTTAAAATGGTTTTTAAAAACCAACTAATATGGGCGACATGTATTCTAGGATGACTGGTATTCCATAAAATATCTTCCTAAAAATATGCCTTAGACATAATAATATTTATTTAATTTTTTTAGTGTTTAATAAATTTTATATTAACTTTTATAATAGTAATTTATATTGTTTAATTATTTATAATAGTAATATATTATATTAATAGTAATAATATTAATTTAATTTTTATGTTTTTAATAAAATTTATATTAACTTTTATTACTTAAATTTATAGTAATTGCTAATAATATTATATTGTGATGCTATCATTTCTATATACAACATTTATGTATTGTTGATGTAGAGCTTTCTCGAAGTAAACTATGTAAATATTTTTGAAACATTTATATAATAATTTTATGAATTAAAAAAATAATATAATATTAAAACCACAATATTAATATTATTTAATTTTTTCTTATGTTTACTAAAATTTATAATAACTTTTATTTTTAAAATTAATATTTTTTTATATTATTTTTATTTACATCAATATTATTGATAATATTGTTATGTTATTACAATAGTATATTATATTATAATATTATGTATTTATATTATAGTTATTTTAATAATTGGATA
>JZKD02S1733688.1:60715-70774 GCA_000966675.3 Picea glauca | reverse complement strand
TGTATAGCAGCACTCGTCAAAGCCTTAACAGCAGAGATGGGGATCACGAAGGAGACGGTAGAGACGTCCTTGACCACAAAGCTGCAACCAACTTACCTGGTCAGTGTTTTGTTTTTTAATATGATTTTAGAACAATTTGTAATTCCACTGGTTTGGGCTTATTCTGTGTGGTGGGGTGTCGCAATTCCTCGTAATTTGCTTCTTTATTTCATTTACCCCTTCTTTGATAAGATGCAGCTCGATGGTATTTGGGGGCGCTGTGGCTGTTCCAAATTGTTTTTTGGGGGGTTTAAGACTGCTGTCATGGATCTACTCATGAAATTTGCCAGTGGACTTTATGCGGATACTATCTAGGTTTTTTTTTCATTCTTAGATTATGTTATGCAACCTTGAAACCTCTTTTCAAGTGGGTCTCTCTATAACCTTGGGCTGTCTGTCTCGCTGTGGTCTTGCAGTAACTTGCAGAGGGTGCCCTTGGAATAACCCAGGTTGAAATCTCGGCCCTTTAGGTGCCTTCGAGTGGGTGCCCTAACGATAACCGATGTTAAAATCTCGGCTCCTCAGGTGCCGTGGGACACTGGGAGGTAGTGATCGAACGCGTGGAGCTTGCATTGCACTCCCATGCCCTTATGAATCAGACTCCGGAGTCCACTTCCATGCCTGTCTCAAGCCCAGCCATTTTTTCCGTCCGTCGATCTGTGGTCTAGCAGCAACATGGAGTGGTTGCCTGCTGATAACCCAGATTCAAATCCTGGTGGACATGCTCCCACCCTGCGTGGTGTATTGCCAAGTGTGTCTCATTAGTGGTTGTGGTTTGTCTTGTCTTAGTTAGAAGCTCCGGTATGTTGATAAGTGTTCTTGTCCATATTCCAATTAGTGGTGCAGGCTGCAATTAATCTAATATCTGCCAGCTTAATACTGGCATCCTCATTCTTGATAATAATAAAATTGCTTGAGGAACAATTTTTTTTAAACCTGGCCCCTGAGTATGTTATAGCAGTTGCCCAGACATACATTTCAGTAGCAGACCGCTTCGAAATATAACCTCTACCATATAATTTGAAATAGGGCAGGCAAATTAAGATAGGCAATTCCTAATTTTGCTTTGCAAAGCGATCTGTTATATGCTGAAGATCTCGGGCCCCTGAATATGTTATAGCAGTTGCCGAGACATTTCAGGAGCAGACGACTTCTAAATATAACCTCCCCCCATAAAGTTTGAATTAAGGCAGATTAAGTTAGGTAATTCCTAATTTTTCTTTGCAGAAAGATCTGTTAGGGATAACTTTCATTGAAGTCAATTAAACTCTCACTGCTTGAAGTACCCTGATAGGTACTTTGAGAAATTATTTATGCTCTGTTTTATGTTTTTTGTAAGTACAAAATAGAGAGCTTGTATTAATATACACTGGGAGGTCATGACCTGCATGCACATATTATGCATCCAAGCCCACCCCATGTTCTTCTTAAGGCTTGCTAATTCGTACAATGGTTTTGAGATTAGCAGTGGGGAATCGGGATCACACTGTTGGTCAAGGTTCAAATCTCATGGACTCTACCCAATACTTTGATCAGGTTCTGTTTCCATGGGCTGTTCTCCACATAGAGATAGGGGGTTGAATTTATGACACTAGTAGGTCATGACAGACGTATACATATACATATTAAGGACCCAAGCCCACCCCTTTTCTCCTTAAGGACTTAGAAAAGTCAGTTGGGCTGTGGTCCAGCAGTAAACCGATGGGAGTTTACCTCCACTAGACCAAATTCGGTTCTTAGTGTGTTGGTGCTTGAGCCTTGCATCCACTTTCATCTACGTGGGAGTCCCAGGGATTGGCTCTACTCCAGTCAAAAAATGGGGAGTTTCTGTTTAAAAGAAAATACATGCACTGGGCCTAATTTTCAATAGCTGGCCCTTACTCCGCTCATATCATGTAATAGACTTTCCTCCTATATAAGACCAGGCATAATCTCGACTGTGAAGTTTATCTATGACAACAGAGTGGCAATCCTATTATCGGGGCCTGACTTTTGTCATATGGCTCTTCGTCTATTTTCAAAATTCTAATGATCATTCTTTTGAGGTAAACAGTGGATTCATACCACTGGATTCCGAAAAGAGATTTGCCAAAACAGGTCTACATATACAGTATTGTGACGTATGACTAGACTTATAACAACATGCAGCAAAGAAATCTGATAATTCAGCAATCTTATCTCCTTATGTATGTTCTTAATTGGTGTCTAGTGGCTTGAACTCCGTACTAGCAAACTGCTGGAACACATCATCATCGTTGTGGAATCCCGTCAGCCTTTTGATGCCTATCTTGTGGAGGAGGTACTCAACAATGATATATCGAGAAGCCACATGCTCCTCCAGCGCCCTGAGCTTCCTAAGAACCACTGTTTCCTCTGAATTCTTAGGATCAGGTGCCTTCTCCTTGCTCGCCTGGGAAAAAACTTGGACTTGAGCTTTCAACTCCACCATACTACTGGGTAGGTCATTGACCATTCCGGCCAACATGTATTTGACTGCTCACTAGGATTCAATAACCGCCTTAAAAAATATTATTGTTTTCGTATCTTTGGGACCAACTGGTGAGAACCAGGAAGGATGTTCCATATCGCCTCTCTCCTTTCTTTCACAAATTGAACTACCATGTTGCCAATCTGCAATCTTGTCTTTTATTGGTGATGGGTGGCAAAAGACCAAAAGCTTTCTTGTGCTGTATTTCAATTTTGAGTTGCTAAAAGCTAATTTTATCCTGGCCATGTCTAGATATTGGGTGGCGTGAAGCAATTTTTTGTTTTTTACTCTTGTATTAATGCATTATTTGTCAGGCTGGAATGACCAGTTTTGTGGTTTTTCTTTCTTTCCATCTCCATTGCCTTACGCACTAAACGATGGACATGTAGGATTATTATTCAAAATGATTTCTCGAATAAATTTCTGCCATTGTGAATCCTGCGGCGGGTGTCTGCCAAGCATTACAATATGGGTTTTTTTATTGATTTTGTTTGATGCTAAATCATGTAGTAAGTTTAACATTCTCAAATGGCTTTGCTTTACATTCTTCTGAGTTCGAGATAAAGTAGATTTGATATTTTCTAAAAACATCTGTTTAGGATTTCAGGTTCCCCATCTTACTGAGAATTAAGGTCAGAGAAAGCTTCTATGGTCTCCCTATCCTTTTCTCTGGCCGGAAATCTCCATCCTGTTTGCTCATAATTAATGGAAACGAAGAGACCAAAAATATCGCAGGTTGCATTTTTTTTTATAAATATACTTGCGAGTTTTTCTAATGCTACTCACTGCATATTATATATTTTGTATGGTGCAGAATGTGATCGATACATCTGGAGGGTAACTTTCCTGAACCTTGGATATGTGATTTCTCTGCCCTAGCTTGAGCATCTCCCTCATATCTAATATCTGTTTTTTTGTTCATTAAAATAAACAAACCTTTTTTCACTTGTACGCTCAAAGTCGGTTTAAGCTATGGAATGCTGTTTATTTGGCACTTATGACCTTATCAGATGTGGCGCAAGCTTTTCAATTGAGGTAGTTTCGGCCCAATTTGAAGGGAAGAAGCTGCTTGAGCGGCATCGTATGGTAAATTCAGCACTTGCAGAAGAATTAAAAGAAATTCATGCTCTTTCCATAAAGAAGGCAGTTACTCCACAGCAGTGGCAGGACCTACAGGCTCAAGAAGTCCCTCCAGCTAATCAGTAGCTGGTTCCAGTTAATTTTAAATGTTTCCTTGTAAACTGCTATATCCTTTTCTGTTATAATTTGGTATCAATGCATAATAAAAAAATGAGAAAATTGTTGAGGGCCAACCTTGTTGTATAAAATTTAAGAAAAGCAGAAGACCTTATAGATTATTTAGAGACATCAAAGCCATATAAATTAGGCGTAACCATTCCTGAGGAGTTCTCAGGTTTTAAGTAAATCAATTTTTCCTATTCACGGGCTGTCTTTTGATTGAAAGGAACTCTGCCTTTGTACAAGTTAATTTATATCTATTTTGATTATATTTATACTTTAACCTTCCCGGTTATGTTTTTTCTTTGCTTTTCAATCTACTTTTATTATGTTATATACGATAATCTTGCTGGTTTTGTTTTTTATATACAATCTAGTTGTATGTTAGCTCCCAATTTTTACTTCCCTCCTTTTTATATTGAGAGATCAAGATTTGACGAGCTTTATTTCTTTTTAATTTTTTTTTCCAAGGAAAATCTTGTTGGGAAACCCAACAGATGCTTCTCCACATTTGTGGATAGCATCCCTAGTAAACCTGTTGGTGTAAACTAGTCACCTCACCTGGGAGATTCTAACTGAGCACCTGCTGGCATGTAACTAGCCAAATGCCTAGCAACATTGGCGATAACTGGTTGAGCAAACCCCTTGTGCTTTTATTTCTTTCTAACTATGTGTTAAGCTTAAATGATTTCTTGTTCTGATAAATCACTGACTTCAAGTTCAATTTAGTGTTAGTAAAGCAGAAACTCTTTATATTTCAGTGACACAGCATTTTTGGATTTTTAGAAAATAGCATTCAAATATTCTCATTTAAACCAAACAAACATTGAAGCACATACTGACTGAACTTGCCAGTTGCCCCATCAGGCGTTTTTAGACCAATTGGCAATGGTATTAAATCCCGCCCATTCCCTTTAACCATAGTAGCATAATTCGAGTACGAATACGGATACGAATTTGATTTGATACGGAAATATATGTAACGAAAAAATCTAGTACGGATAAAATACAGAAGTAGGTTACTTATAAATTTAAAAACATGTATTTTTCAAATCCTAAATTTTTTTAAAATATACATCAATCATTGAAGATGTTCATGTAACATTGATTATTCATTAAAAACAACTTGAAACATATTTTAAATTTAAAGCACAACATATCATATACCATTGATTATTCGATTCTCGAGGGTGATCTCGATTCTCTGCCTCTGGATTGATGAGTCCATGAATCATGATTCGAAGTATCAAGGCGGGGGAGTATATTTATAACAGTTCATAACTTCATTATAATGAATTTTCAAACATTACAGGTCGACTGATGGTCCTCGAAGCCCGGAATTTTCAAACATTACAAGTCGGCCAGCGGTCCTCGGAGCCCATATCCATACATATAGCCGAATGTTCGACAAATTCCATACGCATTTGAAATTTCCGTACAGGAAACCTCAATTTGGGTGAATTATGCTACTATGCCTTTAACCCTATAAACCCTAGAACTAGGCTAAAGTTAAAATGTCTTCCTCTTCCTATGCTTTTTAATCCATGGAGTTCAGATAGGTATGCTATCACTTATTTTCTGTCATGCTAAATAAACCTCTGTGGGAATGAAAGCACTAGTTTTTTTTCTATTTGGAAAACTCATTCGTACTTTGGGTACAGATTCTGTGTATTATTTAATCTTTATTTGTTGAAATTAGGTTTGTTTTCATCTTTAATCATAAGCAATCTATAAAATATTTAGTTTGAATGCTATGCATTGCCCTTTCAATCCTTATCTGACATCAAGTTTTATATAGCAATAATGTAAGGTCCAAACTGGGGGAGGCTACTTGAGCAACATTGCATGGGTATGCATTGACCTTCAATCCGTACCCATTGATAGCATGCTTGTTAAGTTTTGTTTGTGTTTTATGATAATGATCTTTTTTGTCTGAACTTATGGAAAGACATAGTTTGTAATTCAAGGAAAAACGAGAAAATTCAACACAGCCTGCCTAACCATCGAAATTGCAAAAGGTTAGAATCTAGATATTCGTTAGACCCATGCAGTTTGGAAAACAATGTCTCCAGGGATCATGGATCATTTCATTTGTGGATTTTTTTGGCTTGAAAGGCGATTCTTATGTATCACGTTTCTTTATCTTGCACTACCTTTAATTTTCTTCTTCCTTTGGCTTTGGTTGTCGCATCACTGCATTCAGTTGATGATGCAGATCAGCCATGCAGATTCATTCAAAATGTTTTGTTTCTGTTCTCTTTGCCCATTTAAGAGCTTTATCCTCTTGCTAAGCACAAAAGATAAGATACTCCGAGGAAATGACTCAATGAGAGAATGCAGATTCATTTCAGTGTTTCTGAACCAGTATCTGTTAAAAGCACAGTAGCAAATGAACTAGCATACTTGCACAGTCAGGATCCTATGTATTTTTGGTTTTCTAGCAAGGGAATTGAACTCCTAACCTGTTAAAATTCCGTAACGCTATCTTAAATTCAATTTCCTCTTCCTGCTGGTGCTTGTTGCATCTAAACTTTTGCTGTCTAGGTTGTAGTGACTGAATACACCTCATGATTGGAAGTGTATCGTTTTTACAATTCAAGCTTTGTAATATATAAGGCCTTTGACTTGCTTGAACAGTTATGGATGTGATATATTTTTAGAAAAAAATGCGGCGGATTTTGTTTAGTTTCCCTTTGTAAGTGACCGTTGTTCTGTGCTAATTTGTATATTATGCTGCTATTATCTATAATCCATGGTCACATAGCTGTCACTGAAGCTCTCTACGACTGTCAAAATATTTATTTTATACCCGCATTTTTCCCCAGAAAAGAAGCGTAAATTTTATTCAAATAAGAAGGATAAACTTTACATTTTGTAGAATACTTGTGAGGAAAATCACAAGTATTTCCTGCTCTCTGAGATGAGCCAGGTGCTGATAGAAGGTTTCATAAAAAGCAGAGAACGTTACAACTCCCTTATAAAAAAACAAAGATCCGGAATATAGCCAGTGTGTGGCTGTATAGGGGTATGCCAGAATATGTACTAACCATCACAGGAAGTTACATAAAAATAACTTTACCAAGAAAAAGCCACCAGAATTTTTTTTCCCAGTTTACACAGATAAAGCATCTGGAAGATCTGATCAGAAAACAGCCCATAGTATGGCAAAAAGCTGATGCTGTGGGTATAAAAAAGATCTCAAAAAAATTGGTGAATACCATGCCAAAACAATGGAGATGTACCAGGGTCCCCTGTAGCCTCTATGAATGCTATGTGATAGTATTCGTAGCCGGCCCTGTCGTTTTCTTCAGAGATTAACCAGGTCCCATAATCCAGTTGAGTGCCCTCCTTAGAGAGCGCATCGGCTGTCCTGTTACGTTCCCTGTAAACATGATGAGCTATAAAAGAGTCAAATGTGGACAAGATTCTCTTAACCTTTTCCGTTCAAATAGGCCCAACCACTTCTTCTGCGTGAAGGCAAGGTTCAATCATAATGACCGAGGATACTGCATAGGTATTTACTACAGCTTTTGCTTTTATGCTTACCAGTAAGATTGCTACTAATTGTGGAAGAACTGAGTATTCCGGATCCAATTCATAACAAGCATGGAATACCCTAAGATTTGTATGGAAGTAACCCCCTTTTCAAGTGCCAGGAGAAGAATTAGCTTAAGGGACATTAATTCCGCATAGTTGTTGGTGCAAGGGCCCAATCCCATTCTAACTTTAAAGAAGTGTTTTTTCGATAAGTGTCAGAGGGCACCTGCCCCACATTTTTGATTATGTTCCTGAGAAGCCCCGTCAAAGAAGAGCCACGTGCCACGACATGGATAGCTCAATTTGTTCTGCTTCAATAACATGAATCGGATCATTACCTTTTACCTGAGGGAAATGGGAGAGAATGCCCAATCCTTGGGCAGTAGTAATTTCTGGAATGGAGGGTTTGTCTTGAAAGATGGCTGCATTCCTCGCCAACCATATTCCCCAATTCACAATGAGAGGCAAGGCTTTGATCCTTTTGTAGCTTGGGGAAATGACCCAGGTCTGCCATGTTTCCTCAATCAATTGGCCATCTCAAACACACTGCACGCCCAAGCGAGAAGAGCATCATTTCCACACCTGAATGGCATATGGACATAGCATGAAAAGATGCATCGGTGTCTCATCATTTGCCTTGCATAAAGGGCACCACCCAGGGCCTTCTATATGTCTTTTCTTCATAGAGTCACATGTGGGAAACTTGTTATTGATAAGACACCACATAAAGATACAGGTTTTTAATGGGCATTTTAGCTTCCAGAGGCCTTTTCCACCACCATTTAGGCTCCCTGAGATGATGTTCCAAAATTTGCTAAATGTACCCGAACTTGGGGGTGACGCGCATGAATCTAGACCAATTCATCTGCACGATCAGTGAGTCGGACATGGGAAGAAATTAAACCTTTGATATAATGTTTCCATTGGATGACTTGGTCTCATTCCAAACCTACTCGGACTGGTGTTTTCCAACCTTGATTCTAGATAGAGGATCTGGCTGGGTCAACAATTTGATTCAGGTGGATGATTCCTTGGATTTTAATGGACTCGATTAAATCTGCAGGAAGGATGTGATTTTCCCCACTTCTAGGCCAAGGGTCCGAGCCTATACACACCTTTGTTCCATTCCCGATCCGCCAAGCTAATCCTTCACCAATGACAGAAAGAATTCAGTGTAGCTTTCCATATGATAGAGCAACTGGGATTCTGCTTGATGGGGTTCCTGATCGAGTCAACCATTGATTCTGGATGTATGTATTTTTGAATAACTGCAGTCCACAGGTTTCAGAGTGAATGAGTTGCCAACAAAGTTTGGCTGCCAAAGCCTTTGAAAAGAGAAAGATGTTTTTAAGCCCCCAACCCCCCAACAGTTTTGGGATAGCTAGATGTTTCCATTCAACCCATGGAAGGACAAATTTTTCCCCTGAGCCGGCCCACAAAAATCTGAAGCATACTCTAAGAGCCTTTTCCAGCACTCCCTTTGGAATCCACGCAAGGGACATCCAATACACCGGAATGGCTTCCAACACAAACTTGACCAAGACCAATCGTCCTGCCCTGGATAACCAATGAAAGCTCCAGGATTGTAGGTGCTTTTCCAACTTTGAAATAAGCCATAACCAATCCACTTTCTTATAACAATTTGGTTTTAATTGAAAGCCCAGGTATTTGAGCCCCTCATCCATATTTTGTGATGAATAAGGGAAAAGAGAGGCGTAATATTCAGTCTCTTCAACAGACATGTTGATGAAAGAGAAAGAGGACTTTCGATCATTGATAACCATGCCTGTTGCTCGTCTAAAAAGCTCCAAGAGGCTTTGGAGCTTCTCTGCCTCTCTGTGAGTCCCATTACAGAAGATTAGGACACCATCCACGAAAAGAAGGTGCATTATCGAAAAATATTGGGAGATGTAGACCCCATGAAATCCTCCTCTGTCTTTTGCAGTTGCTAGCAACCTGCTAAGGTCCAACGCTACTAACAGGAAGAAGAGTGGGGATAAAGGGCATCCCTATCGAAGATCACGCTCTGCCTGAAAGAAAGGTGAGGTTGCACCATTTATCAGCACTGCAAAAGAGACAGTGGTAATACAACCCATGATCCAATTGGTGAAGGGCACTTCAAAACCCAAGTGTGTGAGCAACAACCTGATATAGATCCAACTGAATCTGTCATAAGCCTTCGAAAGATCAATTTTCAAGACAACCCCTTTGTCATTTTTTAACCTTTAAACTGTGGATGACCTCTTGTGCTACACCAATGGTATCATGGATTTGACGACCTTCTAAGAAACCGAACTGCTCCTGAGAAATGGTCTCTGAGAGTATCTCTTTGATCCTCCGAGAAATGACTTTTGCCACTATTTTATAAATGGAGTTCCATAATGAGATAGGCCTAAAATCATCCATCGAGTAGGGTTTGTCCGACTTTGGGATGAGGGCAATGAAAGTAGAATTGAAAGGTGCGTGCATGTGCCCCTGGGAACGAGACTCTTCCACCACTTTCAATAGATCATTGCCAATAACCTCGTACAACCCCAAGTAAAATTCAATAGACCAACCATTTGGACCAGGGCTCTTGTCCTTCTAAAAACTGCGAAGAGTCTCTTTTAGTTCTTCCTTGGTCACCACCCTCATAAGCATCCTATTGCCCTCTTCATCAACAAACCTTGGAAAGAAAAGGGCAAGCTAAACCACATCCCCAATAGAAGCTCTAGGATCTGCCTTGAAGATATTTCTAAAATGATTTTTTCCTAAGG
>JZKD02S1733688.1:30443-49990 GCA_000966675.3 Picea glauca | reverse complement strand
GCTTCTTCAATCCCGCTCCAAGCTAACTAGGTACACCAACCAAAAAGGATGGGGAAACAGGCTTCGAAAAGGTGAAATGGTTGTCTCAAGGATAACAAAATGTATGAGTGAAATGGTCATGGAGTCATTGATTGGATAACTGAGTGTGTTTTGGAATCACTGTGAACTCTTTGTCAAAAGTGATGGTCAGCCTGATGGTCCCCCTTTCCCCGTTTGTAAGGTATCTATGAGTCATGTACAAAGTAGGTTCTCTATCCTTTAACATCTAGGCGCGTTGGCCTAATTCCAAGACATAAGCATTCCAACTTATAATACTGGCTCACCAGCCTATAATGCATATTATATACACAAGGCTTCACTGACCTTAATATTGCGCGCACTTAGTTACTGCGCGTTGTATCCTCTGTCTTTAAGGTTGCACGCACCTTAGTTACTACGTGTGGTATTTAGAAATGTGCACATTACATCCCTTTACTGCACAGTATATGCGCGCACCATGCCATGAAATGTGTATTACAAAAATGATGTCTAAACAACTCACTAGCTTAAATATACTTGGATTATATTTACATTTGGATTCGACCGAGGAATATTACAGTTACAACCTATCTTTACAACTTGATGTATCAACCCAATACTTGAACACAGTCTCTATAACCATACTGCTTCCTTTCTTGGATGAGTGACTGCCATGTATTCAACTTCTGTAGTTGATAGTGCCACTACAAACTGCCTTTTTCTCATACCACTGATTGCTTCTCCAAACAGGTTAAACACATACCCACTTGTAGATCTTCTGCGATCCAAATCTTCAGTCCAATCCACAGATTCAACAAACCCATGTATGTCCAACACTTTATCCAATCCTGGTATTTCTTGGTAGCAAAATCCGTAACTAGTAGTGCCACACAAATACCCGAAAACCCTCTTTAATGTTGTCTAATGCTCCTTCCCTAGTTTTGACATATACTTGCTCAAAACTCCCACTACACATGCAATGTCCGGTTTAGTATAGATCATTGCATACATCAAACTGCCAACCGCACTAGCATACAAAACACAAGACATATCCTCTTCCTCTTCCCGTGTCTTGGTACACTGATCCATAGATAACTTTACACCTACAAGAATAGAGACCCTAATCGATTTACATTCTTGCATATTAAACCTGTGCACTATTGTCTCAATATATTTTCTCTGATTTAACCAGAGTTTCCTGTTTGCCCAATATTTTTTAATTTCCATGCCCAAAATGAAATTTGTAGCACTAAGATCCTTCATGTCAAACTTAGAGGACAACTAATTTTTTACATCCTAGATAATCTGTTTTTCGTTTCTTATCAGTAACATATCATCCACATACAAGACCAAATAAACAAGATGATCACTGATTAATTTGAAATACACATAGTGATCCACTTTGCTCCTTGTGAATCCAAGTCCCAACATGTAAGTATTAAATTTGTGATACCACATCCTTGGTGATTTCTTTAACCCATACATGGACGTTTTCAGCTTGCATACCAACTCTTTCTTTCTCTTCATAGCAAATCCTTATGGCTACTTCATGTAGATTTCTTTTTTCAGATATCCATGTAGGAATGTCGTCTTCACATCCATCTGTTATACTTCAAAATCAAACACAACAACAATAGATAAAATAAATTCAATTTAAGTTAATTTGACAACATGAGAATAAATCTCAACAAAGTCAATTGCCTCTACCCGAGAATAACCTTTTGCTACTAACCGAGCTTTGTATTTCTCCACTTTGCCTTCTCCTTTCAACTTCTTTTTAAACACCCATTTGTTGCCAATGATATTTCTTCTAGTCGACAACTCCACTAGATCCCAAACCTCATTTTTTCCAAGGCTGCTATTTCTTTAACCATGGCCTTTTTCCAGAGTTTTTCATCTTCTGAATCCACTGCCTCCCTAACAGTTCTAGGATCATCATGAGTAATAGACAAAGCAAAATTTGAACAAAAATCATGTGGAGTATACCTTTTCGGTTTCCTTCTTTCCCGAATCGATCTCCTCAATACAAGAGTATGAAGATCTTGTTCTTCTGATTCTTGTTCTTCTGTAGAGTCCGATTCCTTCAATTCAAACTCTATTTTCTACGATTCTTCCTTCCTTGGTAAGACTTTCAGTTTGACAACATGTTTGATTTCTCTAAATATCACATCTCGGTTTTACACTACCTTCTTAGTTTTTGGGTTCCAAAGCTTACAACCTTTCAGACAATCTTTATACCCAATAAAGATAGACTTTTCAACCTTTTTATCTAGCTTACTCTTGTTTTCTTTTTGAACATACATAGGCATCACAACCAAATACCCTGAGATGTGTGGGAGAGGGTTTCTTACCAGTCCATATCTCGTGTGGAGTTTTGTTATCCAGTGCTAATGATGGTGATCGATTGACCAAGTAACATGCAATACCCATTGCTTCTGCCCAAAATTCTCGTCTTAACATGACACCACCGAGTATGCACCTTGCTCTTTCAATCAACGTCTTGTTCATCCTTTCTGCAACTCCTTTATGTTAAGGTGTATATGGAGTAGTCTTTTACCTTACTATACCGCACTTCTTACATAATTCTTCGAATTCATTTCCGCATAACTCTCCACCATTATCCGTCTTCAACACCTTAATTCTTTTCTTTGTTTGATTCTCCACAAGAGATTTAAACTATTTAAATATGTCAAAGGATTTAGATTTATTTTTGAGGAAATATATCCATGTATTTCTCGAGAATTCATCTATAAATGAGACATAATACATATATTTTCCCAGTGATGGAACTGACACAGGTCCAAACACATCACTATGCACCAAATGTAAAATTTCCTCTACCCTTGTTGCACCAGAGAGGAATCTTACCTGATTCTACTTCCCATATACACAATTTTCATAGAAATCAAAATACAGAGAGCAATTAGACATACCTTCAACCATACCTTTACTGTGTAGTAGTCGAAGACCCTTCTCTCTGGTATGCCTAGTCTTTGATGCCACAACATAGTATTTTCTCCATAGACTATAGGAGTTTTTTCTTCTTCAACTCCAATATCAGGAATAATGGAACAATTACACCCATCACTAATACTGCTTTCCTACAACTTATATAGATTTCCAATTCGAACTCCCTTCAACAACACCATTGCTTCTCGAACCATTCTGTAGGTTTTTTTTTCACACATTGTTTTTACCCCTGCATCATCCATTTTGCTTACAGAAATCAGATTTTTGGCCAATCCTGGGATGTGAAGAACACCAGGAAGTGTTCTAATCCTTCCATCCATGAGCTTAAACTTGAATTTTCCTCGTCCTATGATTTTGGTTGTCGAATCATCACATAGGAAAACATCACTTCCATCATACCTTTCATATTCACAGAACCACTCCCTATGAGGAGTCATATGAAAGGATGTGTCTAAGTCAACCAACCATGCCTCATGATCTGCATGTGTGCTTGAAGAACCCAAGTACACGTCCCCTCCTTCCTTGGAGGTTTTTTCTTTTGTAGAAGGAGCATCTTCAAATCCCTTCCCTCTCTCAACACTTTTGGATCTACATTACTTATTGTAAGGCTCTTCTTTTCCACATCTCCAACACACCTTTAAAAAATTTCCAGGGGATTTAGATCTCCCACTTTAGGACTTAGATCTATTTCTTTCTTGGTAGCATCCTCTTGCAAATAATGCATTTGTGCTCTGTCGTTCCATGTTCTTCCGCTTCATCTCCTCCAACAACAAGGATGATACCACATCATCCAAACTTAAAGTAGTTGTGTTACTACCTATAACCACAACTAGAGTATCCCACGAGTCTGGTAAAGAGCACAATAAACCGATACAATTGTCTTCATAAGAAATATTAATATCAACATATTGTTGGGTTGTTGTATTATTTGCAGTGAAAGTCTAGTCGAGGTGAATCGACTAGCGGTCGAGGGTTGAGGTGGATTGACAATAGTGAAGGTCAAGGTGAATCGACTAGCGGTCGAGGGTTGAGGTGGATTGACAATAGTGAAGGTCAAGGTGGATCGACAACAAGTCGAAGGTCGAGGTAGTTGACTGGGTAAAATTGAAGTCAAAGATATCGACAACAAGTCAACCAACAAGAGGTTGAAGTGCAGGCGTGAGACGACCGACTAGAGACCGAATGAGGGTTGACTGGTAGTCGATTGATAATCCGACTTGGAGTCGACTGTAATAGAATCCCGTGATTTGTGGGATTTGTAACCAATGATCTGCATGGATCTGTAAACGTTTTTGGGTCCCAAGTATTTAAGTTTTTCTCTGTTGTAAAGCCTATAAGAGGTATGTTGTAAGGCCGTAAAGTCTAATGCAAAATATGTTATTGCATGAGTAAATCGTACGTTGCTGGTCATGTAGATGTAAGCCAGATTGGTTACAGGGTTGTTCTTGTGCAGGAAATAGGGTATGATGTCGATTGTGTCGTAGCTGTGGACCAATGTTAGACATGTAACCTTTTATTAAGATTGAATAAGACAACAAGAGAGCATAAAACTCAAGAAATGTTGATTTTCTTGGTTTAGGGTTTCCAGGGTAAAATCTCTGTGTACTGTGTGATTGTTGTGTCATTTACGTTTTTGATTAATTTCTTCTTCTCTTATGCTAGGTTTAGTGTGGAAGTGCCTCTCATTTCCTGACAAGTGGTATCAAAGGTTTGTCAAGTGGTATCAGAGCTTTGACAAGTTGTATCAAAGTGGTGTTATGCTTTGGCGAGTGTATTAGATCTTGATTTACCAATCTTGAATCTGAGAACTAAACATTAGGTATAGTAAGAGTTGTAAGTCATAAATTGTGTTAAAGATTGTGGTAAAGAATGGTGAGCAGTTCCAGAATAGAGATAGAAAAATTCAATGGCTAGAATTTTAAGCTTTGAAAGCTTAAAATGGAAGATCTTCTTGTAGATCGAGAACAATGGACAACGGTATGTCGAGGTACCCAACCAATAGGCATGCCGATGAAATAATGGGAGAAACTCAAAAGAAGAGTAAGAAGTACGATTCGACTTTGTCTTGCAGATTCGGTGCTGCTGAATGTCTTAGTTGAAGATTCGACCAAGAAAATGTGGGACAAGTTGGGAATCTTATACTAGTCGAAATCTACGGTAAATAAGCCGTTTCTCATAAATAAATTGTATCTTCTGAGGATGAGTGATGATAGTTCGGTGACTGAGCACTTAAAAACGTTATTACCGTGTTAATCCAGTTATGGTCTATGGATATTAAGATCACTAAGGAGGAGAAGTGTATCATACTATTATGTTCTTTGCCAGACTCCTGGGATATCTTAGTCGTGGCTATTGAGAGTAATACAACCACACTGGTGCTAGAGGACGTTGTTGCTTCTTTGCTGTTGGAAGAAATGAGAAGGAAGAACATGGAAGGATCGACCAAACATGCTCTAGTAGTGAGAGGTCGATCGATAGATAGAGATAAAGGAAAATTCACCAGTAGAAAGTTCAAGTCGAATGGTAGATCTAAATATCAGGTTTAGTCGACGTGAATATGTAGGAAATGTGGTAAAGCTGGGCATTATAAAAAGAATTGTAAGTCGAAGGCAACATAAGTTAGTGCTGGATTCAACGAGAAGCAGTCATCTGAGAGAAAGACAACCCCGAATAAGGGAGGTGATGTGTACCTGGAATCGACCAGTACACTGTTAGATCAAGATGTTTGGTTGATCGACTCAGGAGCATCCTATCATAAGACACCACATAGAGAATGGTTCTACAAATATGAACGATATGATGGAGGTGATGTGTTCTTGGGGGACGACTCGACAACCAAAATTGTCAGACAAGGAAGAGTTCCACTGATATTGCAGGATGGGAGGAAAAGAACCCTTCCAGGGGTGCTACACATTCTGGGTTTGGCAAGAAACTTGATATCTGGCATCAAGATGAGTGATGCAGGTGTGAAAATTATATTTCAGAAGGATACATGCAAGATGGTCAAAGGTGCAATGGTCTTAATGAAAGGAATTCATATTTGTATCCTATACAAGCTGTTAGGGAATGTCAACTTGACTGGATGCAATAACACTGTTGCTCTTGAAATCGACTCGATTGTGACTCAACTTGACTCGAATCGAGCTAATTCGTTTCAAACCGACTCGACTAAGAAGAAGAAAGTCGACCCGACCATGCTATGGCACGAGAGGATGAGACACATTGGAGAAAACAAACTTCGAGCTATGAAAAGAAAATGTATGGTTGAAGGGTTTCCTGAATGTGGTTTAGAGGTCGACTTTTGTGGACATTGCATATATGGAAAACAAAGTCAGGTGAGGTTCCCATCTGGAGCGACAAGGGAAAATGGGATTCTAGAACTGGTTCATAGTGATGTGTTTGGCTTGGTTACAGTGCCTTCACTTGGTGGATCCCTGTATTATGTCTCCTTCATAGGTGATTTTTCCATGAAGACATGGATATATTTCCTGAGATTGAAATTAGAGGTTTTCAAGAGATTTAGGGAGTTTAAATCTCTTGTGGAAAACCAGGCAGAGAAAATGATTAAAGTACTGAGAACTGACAATGGTGGTGAATTTTGTGGAAAATAATTTGATCAGTTCTTTAAGTAGTGTGGCATAGCACGCCAAAATACCACACTAGATACCCCACAAGAAAATGGAGTTTCTGAGAGAATGAAAAGAACGTTGATGGATAAGGCAAGGAGCATGCTCAGTGGCGCTGGGCCTCGCACAAGAATTTTGTGCAGAGGCAGTCGACACTACAAGATATATGGTAAATATATCTCATTCGTCGGGGCTATTCGACATGACTCCACATGAGGTATGGTCAGGTAATAAGCGTTCGGTTGCACATCTCAAAGTATTTGATTATGATGCATTTGTGCATGTTCCCAAGGAAAAGAAGAGAAAGCTGGACAAGAAGGCAATCAAATGAATTTTCATTGGATATAAAGAAGGAATGAAAGGATATAAGATCTAGGATCCTGCATCAAGGAGAACAATATACAGTCGAGATGTGGTCTTCAGAGAAGTTAGATGTAAGTCAATGCTTGAAGAAGTTGTTCAGATGGAGAATAATCATGAGACAATGCAGTTTGAATTGAGGAACAAATAAGATGATTCAGATGAGTCAACTGAATTCGAGGAAGAGGTGGAACAATAAACTCCGGTGGTAAGGAGGTAAAAAAGAATAAGAAAACCAGTCAAAAGTTGTAGTCTTCCCGACTTCTGTTTCGCATTTGTGCTAATTTCCATTGACGATGAGCCCAAGTTGGTTGGTGAGGTAGTTGATTCGGCATAAAATAAACTCTGGAAGGATGCCATGGTCGAAGAGATGGAATCCTTGCACAAGAATGAGACACGAGATTTAGTCAAGTTACCTAGTGAAAGAAAGCCTATCGGTAACAAATGGGTATTCAAGAAGAAGATGAATGCCGTAGGACAAGTCGAAAAGTTCAAAGCTCGACTGGTAGCGAAAGGTTATTCCCAAGTCGAGGGAGTCGACTTTGGTGATATTTTTTCCCCTGTTGAAAAACTAACTTCCATTAGAGTACTAATGTATCTGGATGCAACATTCGATCTGGAAATAAAACAGATGGATGTGAAGACAATGTTCCTACATGGGGACCTAGAAGAAGAAATCTACATGAAACAACTTGAAGGATTTGTAGTAAAGGGAAAGCAAGAGTTGGTGTGCAAATTGAAAAGATCCCTTTATGGTCTAAAGTAATTGCCAAGGATTTGGTACCAAAATTTTGACACATACATCTTTAGTTTGGGATTTGTGAAAAACACAGATAATCACTACATATATTCCAAGGAAGAAGGTGGGCATTTCATATATGTAGCTTTGTATGTCGAAGACATGTTTCTGATTGGAAACAACATGGATGCAATAAAGGAGGCGAAGAATTAGCTATCCTCCAAGTTTGACATGAAGGATCTTGATGCAACTAAATTCATTCTAGGAACAAAGATTAAGAGAGATTGAGCCACTAGAAAGCTCTAGTTGAATCAGAGAAAGTATATTGAAACAATTCTGAAATGGTTCAACATGTAGGATTGAAAATGAGTGAAGGTACCAATTCATGTGGGAGCAAGGCTAACTGCTGAACTCCAAAGACACAGGAAGAAATATAGGACATGACACTTATTCCCTATGTAAGTGCTGTGAGTAGTCTAATGTATGCGATGGTCTGCACTCGATCAGACATTTCCCATGCAGTGGGAGTGTTTAGCAGGTAAATGTCGACACCTGGAAAGGAGAAATGGACAACTGTCAAGAGAGTATTCTGGTATTTGTGTGGCATGAAGGACTATGCTATATACTACCAAGGAAGACTTGGAGGTGACAGTGGTAAATTAAATGTACATGGATTTGTCGACGCTGACTGGGTTAAAGATCTGGATCGATGGAGGTCGACCAACGGATATGTCTTCAAGATGTTTGGTGGAGTAATAAGTTGGATGAGTAAGTGACAGATGATTGTAGCCTTGTCAACAACATAAGCTGAATACATGGCGTCCACTCATGGAAGAAAAGAAACAATATGGATGCAAAGTTTTTGTTCAGGAATTGGGTTTGAGAAGAGAGATACGAAGGTAAGTTGCAATAGTCAAAGCACAATATTTATGGAAAATAACCCTACTTATCATTCAAAGACTATGCACATTGATGTACAATACCATTTCATAAGAGATATGGTGGAAAGTAACAAGGTGCTACTGGAGAAAGTAGACACATTGGAAAACATAGTAGACTTGTTGACCAAGTCTGTGAGTGTTGTGAAGTTCTCTTGGTGCAGAGAGGCAATGGGCATTGCTTCCCTATGTATGTGAATGAAAGTTCAAGAATCTCCTATTTCGGCAAAGAAGACAAGAAGTGGGAGAATGTTGGGTTGTTAGATTCTTTGCAGTGAAAGTTTTGTCGAGGTGGATCGACAACAGTCAAGGTCGAGGTGGATCGACAACAAGTCGAAGGTCAAGGTAGTCGACCGGGAAAAGTTGAATTCGAAGATATCGATAGTGAGTCAACCAACAAGAGGTCGAAGTGCGGGTGTGAAATGACCAACCAGAGACCAAATGAAGGCTGACTGGTAATCCGACTTGGAGTTGACTGTAACAAAATCTCAGGACTTGTGGGATTTGTAGCCAATGATCTGCATGGATCTGTAACCATTTTTGGGCACCAAGTCTTTAGGTTTTTTCTTGTTGTAAATCCTATAAAGAGGCGTGTTGTAAGACCATAAAGGCTAATGCAAAATTTGCTAATGCATGAGTAAATCATAGGTTTTTGGTCATGTAGTTATAAACCGAATTGGCTATAGGGTTGTTCTTGCGCAGAGAAGAGGGTATGATGTTGATTGTGTCTTAGGTGTGGACCAAGGGTAGAAATGTAACCTTTTATTCATATTGAATAAGACAACAAGAGAGAAGAATGCTCAAGGAATGTTGGTTTTCCCGGTTTAGGGTTTCCATAGTAAAATCTCTGTGTACTGTGTGATTGATGTGTTATTTACGTTCTTGATTAAATTCTTCTTCTCTTCTGCTAGGTTTAGTGTGGAAGTGTCTCTCATTTTTTGACACATATAATAAATGACTTACTACTATATTGAAGGCATTCCGATGCTCTGTCACCGAGTCTCCATCTTTCATCCTCAGGTTATACAGTTTCTTCCACAGGAACAATTTGTTTAGCAGGGACTTAGAGTGATACAAAGTCACCAAATTATCCCATAATGCCTTGGCCATAGCTTCCCCTGACACATTCAATAATACTGAATCTGAGAGACAATTGGATTGTGGTCTTCGCCTTACAATCCAACTTTTTCCAATCTTCTGCTGACGTTCTTGTAGGTGCAATACCTGAATCCACATGGATCCATTGATATTTTCCCACCAACCGATCTTCCATTTTGAGCTTCCACAACTCAAAACCTTTTCCATTAGATTTCTTGATCTCTATTTTCAAACTGCTCGCCATTTATTTTCACCTGAAGAATCAATACCACAGATATCCCACTGCAACAAGGCTTATTATAGACCCAAGCCAAACCCCTAACCACAAAGGTGTCCCCCTGAAGCTAATAATTGCTCTGATACCAAATGTAGATTTTAACCGTGTACAATTTATTACTGCAAATAGATTCTTAATAAAAATAGAAAAGATATAGTGGCACAAAATAAATTAGAATAGATAATTTATGACAAAGTCATAGAGGATCTTTTTTCATCAAAATCCTATTTTCTCATTGATAACAACATAATACATTCAGTCAAGGGTCCATTTAATACATGAATATTGATCTTCATTCCCAAGTGCACTTGTTTGAAGAAGTGAACCTCCACTTTCTTAGAACCAATGCATTTCATTAACTGCTAGTCATACTTGCAAATTCCCCTTCTATGGTTATGTCTATGGAATGTGGGATTTTTCATCAATTAATCATTCATTAATTGCTAGCCATACCCTAATTCTTCTCTTGTGTTAATTATAGCTTGGAATGCAATCTCCCATTGCTCAAGCTTCTCCCATGTTGTCTCTAAACAATGTACCATCAAGCAATAAATAATGCATATCAATCTAGATTCTACTTAAATGTATAAATCTTTCATTTTCTTGACATGTGGCACATTGCTATTGGTTTCACTGTCATTGAAACCCCCTCAAATGAGTTGTATAGGTTGTTCCCTTTCAAATGGGTCTTTAATCGCTCAAAATGGACCATTATAGCCAAAGGTATGCTTGATTGAAATTCATGCTACCATTGCACTCCGATCAATATCTAATCAACCAAAACTATTGGATTCAACGCTTTTTTATTTATACCACATGCACCATGTAAATGAAATCTTTGTTATTTATTTTGAAAAGAGTTGGAGCCCCCTTTTATTCAAGTATTAAGTCCAAACCATACCCTTATTGTCTCTCATCTTCCATGCATAAATTAATGTTCCATGCCATCGTATCTAGGACCCATCATCATGCCACGTCACTTTCTTGAATGTCACTTGTTGAGTCATTCCTTGTCTCCTTTGATTTAGGGATTTCCTAGAGTAGGCTCAATTCCTAGGTGGGATGATCTCGACTTCCCACAGCTACAATGAGTTACATGTAGCTGAGCCTTTCCATGTATCACCCTATATGCTTAATGTAGTTAGGTTCATGATGGGAGTCACCCCAAGTTGGAGTGGGATGATCCTTGAAATTGCCCAATTGCAAAGAGATAGTGTAGTGCCCCTAAGACTTCCATAGATCTTCCATAATGGGTTAGTGGTAATCCCACAAAATCCTCAATGATTAATGGATATGTGCCTAATTTCATTTGGTATACTACATATCTTTCCTAGAGGGTTAGGGGTAATCCCTCAAAACCCTTAGCTATAAAGGACTTAGTGATTTTTACTTTTATACTTTGCCTTGGATTAACTATGTGTAATAGGGAAAGGGGCCTCTTCAAATTCAAGGAACACTCTATGTGCAGTTAGTTGATGAAAGCAAATTATGTAGGGATGCAACATCTCTAGTGCTCAACACCCCTACATTCCCATGGTACTAACAAATGTTTTCTACAATATTACAAGCTCTCCAAGTGGCCTTTGACTAATTTTTTCATTTTTCCATTGTCTTCACAAAAATGCACAGGAATGGTAGAGTTTTCCAAATGACCTCCAATCAAATGTGGCTACATGATCACATGAAAAACCTTCTTTCCTTGGAAACATTCTTCACATCATTGAAACCAAAGGTTAGAATCATCTAAATAACCAATAATGTTGCTGTTGAGCCAATCATAGTATCACAATTTTCACGGGAGGTTCTTATATATATTTCAACTCCATGGAAACAATATGTTCAGAAAATATGGTACAACAAGAACCAATATCCAATTCTTCTACCAAAGCCAAATTCCCCCCAAAAATTCCATAATGATCTAAGAAATTGACTTATGCAATTTCAGGGATAATACTTGGTTCCATGTGAGGACAATGATCCTTGTCATGGGGTGGTGAAAGCTTCAAAATCTATGGTTGTTCAATTAGCATTTCTGAAGTTTAATTTAATTTAATTTAATTTTTTATATATTCTATGACCACTATTGCAACAAACTTTGCTTTGAAATGTAATTGCTTTGTCCCTTTGAATATCTCCCTATAGTGTCATCATCATGACCAATGAACTATTCTTCTTTTCCCTGTGAGCATTGTTATAGTTGACTTTCTTCAGTGGCTCTTCAAACTCAAACTATGCTACGAACACCAATTTCATGCATATGTAAATATTTGCCACAATAAAAATTGAAATCCATTATTAATGTTTAGATGCTAAACTTATTTAGATATAAACTCCTCTAACCTACCCTAACCTACATATGACATTGATTGATAGGTGAAGTCACACTTCTAGTGCAACCATTTAATGACCAAACCATGAACACATATTCTATGATTATGCTTGATGATGCGTCAAAATAAGGATATTGTTATATGCTTCTGAATATAGGTAGGCCCCTCAGACCATTTTATTTTAAGGAGTAGGGGTGAAACTTCAAATTTCATACCCCAAAAAAGTTATACTTCAACTTGATGTCTTCATTGTTGCATACTTTTTAACACTGCTTCCATCCATGTTTCAATTGGATCTTCATTTGTTCCTATAACCAAGCCGTGGTTAGGAAATATATTAACAACACATCCAAGCAACGATAGAATGGATGTTACAATTTTTTCCATCCGTGGTTCATTCAAGAGAGCTAGAAACACATATTGTTGTTTACAAGCTTCAATAAGATTGGACACCATGTACAAAGTCAATGCCAATACAAATATGAAACTTTGCTACTCTCCACTATGGTTATAGAAATCCATGTAGCCCATAGGTTCATTATACATCTCCTCACTAACACAACACTGACATAAATCCCATTCTCCATTTAGATGTTCACTATGCACTATGGTGTCAACAATCCCCTGTTCTTGATTCCATATTTATTTTGTTTGTGCAATAAAGTTTAGAATAAAACACAAGGAATTTCTAATAGTAATGTCAACAATGCATATTAGATTGATCTCATTTCTTGCATTGGCCRCCAAAATGATAGATAATTTCCCTATTTCACATTCATAGAGTTTGGCATCATACCAATGATGTGCATTGCTAATGATTAGACCACAATCTCCTTGTTTGGATTTTTCTTCTGTAGGCATTGATAAGATCCGAGTATTT
Organism: Picea glauca; assembly: GCA_000966675.3. Taxonomy (NCBI): domain Eukaryota; kingdom Viridiplantae; phylum Streptophyta; class Pinopsida; order Pinales; family Pinaceae; genus Picea; species Picea glauca. The sequence continues at coordinate 36,754 of JZKD02S1733688.1, read as the reverse complement.
TCTACTACTGAAATTTCAAGGGTGTTTTCATGATGTGATTTGAGATATTTAGTTGTTTCCTTTGGAATTCCATTTCCCACTTTATGCWAATCTTTGTAAAATTATTGTACCATATTAGGGCATGTTCATCTAATGACTACATAAATAACTTCATGATTGTATCTTTGTGCTAAATCTCCATGTCTTCCATCTATGCATGAAACTTATGTTAAGCCCTAGACAAAGCCCCATGATATGTATAAAAACCCTTATTATGCCCTAGATAGTGAATTATTACACTTCTAGTAGGTCATCTAGAACCCTTCTTTGTACCCTTTCATTGTAATTGTAACCCCTTGTCTCCTATATATCAAGGAGATATAGTATTAGGATCATCTTATCTCATCTCATATTGTGTTTTGAAGTTTATATCTTGTAAAGGAGGTTTCCCCCTCGAAGTGGACTTCATTTTATTGATTTATTATCATTTTTAAGGCTTGGGTCATAACATTTGGTATCAGAGCTCAAGGTCTTGAGGTTTCACTGCTACATCCGAGACACCTTGGAATTTCACTATAATTTTTTTTCTACGACGTTTCAGAATAAACCCCTTGAAGGATATTTAGTAGATGGATCAAGGTATGTGGGGTTAAAATTTCATCTCCCGTGGCCTAACACTTTCGAAGATATAGCCTGTGTAAGACAAGGTTCTGGAATCATCTTGAATTTAGTCATCGCAGATTTTTTGCTATAAATATTTTTTCTGTAACGTTTCAGACCCTGAAATCCAGATCATATTCAAATAAATTATCAAGGTATATGTGATCAAAATTTCATCTTTTGGGTCATCCTTCGTTTTTATATACACCTTGTGGAAGATAAGGTATCTGACTAGTCCTATTGACTAGTCTCAAACAGGTGTTTCGGGTAAAACAATCATAACATTTGGTATCATGATCGCCTATACTTATGTAATAATTCCCAACTCAAACAAAAGATCCTCCTGGAATTGCACACTTCTCTTACAACCATTAGCTATACCAAGCCAACATTGGGAAGAAGTTTCCATGGATTTTATTATAGGTTTACCAAAATCAGAAGGAAAGATCGTCATCATGGTGGTAGTGGATCGACTAACAAAGTATGCCCATTTTTTCTCTCTTTCTCATCCTTTTAAAACAAGCAAAGTAGCAACAACATTCATGGAAACAGTTCAAAAACTACATGGAGTCCCCAAGATTATTGTAAGTGACAGAGACCCAATTTTCACGGGAAATTTTTGGACTGAATTATTTTCTTGTTTTGGTACTCAATTGGCTCATAGTTCATCTTACCACCCTCAATCTAATGGGAAAAATGAGATTGTGAATAAATTTCTAGAAGGATATCTTCATTGCTTTGCATTCGATAAACAAACATAATGGGTCAAGTGGTTGCCCTTAGCGGAATGGTGGTACAACACATCCTTCCATACTTCATCAAAAATGCCCCCATTTATGGCACTTTATGGATATCATCCTCCATCCATCACATTACCCTTGAAAGAGAATACAAAGGTTCAAACAGTGGAGGACCACATAGGGAACCAACAAGAGGTCCTAAAACTGTTGAAGGACAACTTGGTTATGGCACAAAATAAGATGAAACAACAAGCATATCAACATCTCAGGGAAAGGGAATTTGAGTTTGGGGATTGGATATTTCTAAGGCTACAACCATACAAAAAATGTCCCTAAAGCAACAAAAGAAGGATAATAAACTAGCACCCAAATATTATGGCCCCTATAAGGTTTTGCAAAGGATTGGAAGTATGGATTACAAATTGGAGCTGCCTCCATCTTCACGTGTACATCCAGTATTCCATGTTTCTTGCTTAAGGAAGGTCATCGACAACAAGATCCCAGCCCAAACAAGTTTACTAGAGATCAATGAAGAAGGTAAAATCCTACTAGAGCCATAAACAATCATTGAAATGAGAATTAAGAAGCTAAGAAATCGAACAATTACATAATACCTCGACAAATGGAACAACCTATTAGTGGAAGAGGCGACATGGGAAGATGAGTTCTTCATGTAGAAGCATCTATGGTTAAACAAGTGTTGAGCACAACACTTGTTTGAAGGGGATGGGCATGCTAATCCCTAGACAAAGCCCCATGATATGTATAAAACCCCTTATTATGCCCTAGATAGTGAATTATTACATTTATAGTAGGTCGGCTAGAACCCTTCTTTGCACCCTTTCATTGTAATTGTAACCCCTTGTCTCCTATATATATATATATATATATATATATATATATATATATATATATATATATATCAAGGATATATAGTATTATGATAATCTTATCTCATCTCATATTGTGTTCTGAAGTTTATATCTTTTAAAGGAGGTTTCCCCCTCGAAGTGGACTGAATTTTATTGATTTCTTATCATTTTTAAGGCTTGGGTCATAACACCTTACATGCTCAAGCACAAATTTAATATGTTGACATTAAAACCTTAGCATGAGGTTGATCCATAGATATATAGTTGGAAATGGATTTGGTTACTTTGAAATGTCATTGCAATCCAAAGGATACAAAATTTTAGTTCTTTCTCTGTCATTGATATCCTTAGAACGTAATGTTTCTTTTTTATTTTAGGTCATCATTAGAGTATTCTCATTGCCATCTATGTAAACCTATAATTTCAAGTTTCTTCTTCTCAACTGTTTCCTCATAAACAAATTTTACATTATGGTCATTGACTAGAGAAACCAACAAAAAATATTTCATCATGGAAATTTTGCAACTCAAGGTTTTAATGAAAAACATAAATTTCACCTCTTAACAAGAGGTTTTCCATATCTCAACCCTACAAATTTTCTGCCTCGGGGATGCTATGAAATATAAATAAAATAACATCGACAATAGATGATATTTCAATCCTTAGCCACCTCAAACTTCTAGGAAATCCAAGAGAAAATATACCAAAGTGTTCTCATAAGTTTCATCCCTCTAGGGCAATCTTATTATGTGTAAACTAGATCTAAAAACTCTTATTTACAACAAAAAATACATAAGTAAAACAACTCTTATATTTTTTATTTTTTAATGTTAAATCACTTAACATAACTCAAAATCAAATATGCAATTTACACAAGTATTGGACAACTGAAAACTTCATTCAAATATTCATATGAGGAAGTTCATGTACATACCATAAGCTTATCATAAGGCTAGTACAATCTGCTAGCTCTTCAAAACCCTAATTAGGGAAAACCAAGAAAATATTGTAGCTCAACCAAGGAGATCCAACTAGCATGAATCTCTCAAGCAAGTCCTCTAAGGAAAGACACATCTTCCTCTTCTTATTCTTCTTCACCATATGCAACCTAGTGTTTCATCTCAAAACCATAATTTCCAAATCTCCAAGGGATGAAACCCTAACCCTAGACTTCAAGATACTCCAAGAAGCTTAAGAAACCCTAGTGATTTCAAGAGAGAGAGAGAGAGAGAGAGAGAGAGAGAGAGAGAGAGAGAGAGAGACCGATGACTAGTGTGCTACTCCTAGTCACATCTCTACACAAGAGTGAATGAGAATGAATGATAAGAATGAAACGATTGAAGGACTCTCTCCTTCCTCTAAATATGCGATAGGTAAGGGATACCAACAATTCATATGTCAGATAATGCCCTTACAAGCAACATATAATAAGAACACATAGGCTTACACACATGAAGTGCTACACCATGTCAAGCTAGAAAGTGATGTCATACACAATAAGGGATCCTAGGTGTTTTAGCTACACAAGATGTGTCCACACACATCCTCTACAATCTCACATGGACTCCATCACTCATCCTAAGCCATAAAATCCATTGGGTCCACTCACCCTACATGAACACTATCACAACCTAGATGTCCTTGATCCAAATCTAAGGCTCCATACATGAATCCAAGATACTTGATCTTTTTTAAGGCCTGATTCCCTCCAAGATGCACAAATATCCTCTTACTAAGCAGGGAATTGTCCAAGTAAGCAATCATCCCCATGTGGCCATCCAAAAGTACGTCATCCAAGTTGTTAGGTGAACTCCATCACCCTAGGTAAGAATACCAAGAAATCATCCCACCGAGGTCAATAAATAATTGAGTAGGCTATCTCCAATGTGAAAATATATCACAAACCATCTCCCATGTGCAAGTCCATCTTGAACCATCCATGGGGTGAACATAAACCGTGTACCCAAATCTCATGGAGCACCCCCAAACACGGTGTAAACACTTTTGGAGTAACATGAAATCTAACATTGATTTATTTTCCCTTTCTCTCCTCCGTAGTACAAGATCTCGTTTCCATAGCATTATGACACAATGTATATGAAATACATGTCTTTGTATCAATCAAGCAATCTAATTCTCCAAACCCATGTTATCTAGGACATCAATCTTGAAATCAACAATTAGATCAGGTGCCTCAACATCTTGATCATTATTGGACTTGTGATTAGTATTAGGTATAAAATCCTCTCTATATTTTGCAATATATGAAAACAAATTGGAATTAGGCCTATCATGGACTTGTTTCAGGGCACCACATGCCTTGCTATTCCTGTTTTGTAATATGTCATATGCATATTCATCTTTCTTCTTTTCTATTTCTATCCTGGGATCACTATTAGAGAAATAATTGATATATAGTTCGAGGAATTCATCAATTCGTCTGGTTGCATCTAGAATTGATATCTCTCCTTTGGCTCATTGTTCAAAGTTGAGAAACAACGCTAAGTGATTTTGAGTTCATCCGTTTTCACATGCTTTTTCTCTTTGATTTCTTCATATGAATCTTCAATATTTTCAACTGAACCAATGCCATTCATTGACATGGGGATTTATTTAGTTAAGGATGATTCCAAGGGACAAAGGGGGCAAACTACATTCATCATTACACACCAATTCTTGAGAAGAAATGGGCTCTTCCATGAAACATGCAAAGTCTTCATCACCATCAATTTCAAAACCCATCCCATCCTTTGGAAAAAATTTCTTAATTTGACATCTCCATATTTTGATCTTTTCTCAATGGATTCCATTGTAAGGCAATTGTCTAGAAGGCTTGTCGATTCTAGGTGTACCATCTACTCTTCTATTTATTGGAAATGCTTTGATTTGTGTATTTTGCAAAAACACATTCCAAATCTCTTCCAATAATTGATTTTCACAATTCTCCCATGTTTTCTCATCTCATGGAGTTGTAAAATAAGGCCGAAAACTCATTTGTTCATTAACTTGTTGCATGCTTTTACAAACCTCGTGGCATGGTTTTCATCCAAAACTATTTTTTTACAAACACATGATCCTATAAGGTTTTATATGATTTAATAAAAATCAAATATGTAGTTAGGGTTTCAACATTACCAACATCATTAGCACAATCTCTCGCAATATGTACAACACCAACATCTTTAAAGGATGATGAAGAGGTTTTGATACAATGAACTTTTGTATTTGGATAATCTTTTGGTGAGGGTTTCTCAAGAAAACCTAGATGAATAAATCTTGAGAAAATCATCAGGGTAGTAACTTGTTGCTGGTTTCTTTAGAAACATATAAAATGCATTAGTTTTATAATATTGTTCAAAGGAATCCTCTTTAGGAACATAGAAAATGCATTGATTTTACAATAATATTCAAAGGAATCCTTTGCTTGGGGTTTGCAAAGGCATGTGCTATATTCTTGAAATTATGACAAATGTTTATACATGAGAGGCCATACATTCCCTACACGAAACTAAATACTTTGCTACAATTGCACTAAAGTACACAATGAGGTATGCTCATACTAGCCTATTCTATAAGTTTGATACCAATCCTTCTTCCTAGCAACAACAATAAAATCCCTTATCTCTAGGGCGTCTTTATGTCTAAGGTTTTATCTTCCTTAGAAAGCCACAACACTCTAAATCAAAGGAATTGATATAGATTGGAAAAACACAATATTGTTTGCTCTACATTATGGATGTATAACCTTTCATGCTTTGATAAAACCACGATGAAATTTTCAATGGGGTTCATCATTTATTTTTCTTAATATGAAGAATCTTATACCATAACATTTTAACATACTACTGAATATTTTTCACTGTATTAGGTTCAAATATTTATCAAATAGGGTTTTTAATCCTTGGCAAAGTTTCTAGGTGAGGCTTTGAAATGCATGGCATACCAACTTATGTCACCCTCACACAATGGATCATTAAATTCAAAGGAACATGGCTTCATTACCTAATGGAGTCTAATGGAAATTTTAAAATGATCACTCATAAATGTTGTAGCTTAAAAG